>JAZFAU010000210.1:0-55000 GCA_037178615.1 Dione vanillae | reverse complement strand
CAGAATGCGGTTGCGATTGAGAACCCTGATGTTGCCCATTTATTTTTTTATTTTAATTTTTAATATTAGTGAGTGAAAGCAAAACCTTTTTATATCTTAATAAAATCTGTAAAATAATCTATTGCAGTTTTAGGTTAATTAAGATCATTATAACACGATGCAATTGCCTCTAAACAAACGAAAAATATCTCTTTATACGTATAGCAGGACATAACTCTCTAAGATGCTTTTAAAATTTTCAACAACATGAAAAAATAATTCTTCGTAATGAACTTGCAAATAATATAAAAATAATGCAAAAAAATGATATTTGGTTCTTATTATTAATATTAACTATATAGTGTGTATTATTGCTGAACTAATAATTAATATAATATACTGTTATTATTCATTTTCCGAATCAAATTACTTTTAATTTTGAATAAAGTTAGCCAGTGAGCGCATGGTTTAGTGCTCAAGCCGCGTGGATGGTTTTCAAGTGGTATGGGTTCAAGTCGCGCTAAGTTCAAATATATACATTTAAAAAAAAATATGTAACGTTCTCAGTTAGCTGTGACTGAATTTTAAAACACTTATATCCCGAGAACTTTCAGTTTCTTTGAACTTTACTATTGTTAAAGAACTCTGTCTTTGAATCCAGAGACAAATACAACACTTACAGAAAATAAGGAAAAAAATACTTTTTATACGTCAACATGATTAATAATCTCAGCGTGACACGATGTTCGTGCCTTTCCCACGAATACTTGCGATTCATTCGTTTGTCTTAGTTCTAGCAAATGGGCCAAATTATTACATTACGAAGTATCTTTCTGTGGTATTGTTTATTTTAATTAAATAAGATTGGTTAATATTTTATTGTATTTTAAAATAATATCAGTAAATATATAGGCAACATAACGATTTAATATAAAATATTGTATATTATAAGAATATTTATAATTTTTTTGAGTAAGTATTTTGCAAGCAAAATCTCTTAAATTTTTCAACGAATTCTATGCCTCTTATACATTTTTTACGTCACATTTTATTTCTAGCGAAAAAGAGATAACAAGAGTGTTCTGAAGAACTATTTGAGTTAATATCGGCTGCAAATTTCCACTATGGTAACTTCCGCCACAAATTAAAATACCATCCTCATCACCTGGATGATTGGCGGAGTATTGGATAAAGTTTAAACCGTGCGTTTCAAAAAAAACTTTTTCCCACGCATGACCACACTGTGGAATGAACTCTCTGCAGAGGTATCTATCACCCGATAAGACATTGCGACCTTCAAGAAGCGAGCGTACACTTTTCTAAGAGGCAGGCGACGCACCCCTGAAACCTTGGGCTTCATGGGTGATTAACATCAGATGATCCAATTGCTCGTTTGCTTCCCTCTAACATAAAAAAATAAAATAAAAAATAACAAAAAAAAATACAAAGTTCCAAGCACTATGATTCTTACAAATTTTCATATATACGAAGACATCACGTGTATTATGTGACTTTTCATTTTCAGAAGACTGTCCACTCGAATATAACTGAAATCTCTAATAAGTCCTCATAATAAGTGACTCCCGCTTGTGCTAATTTCTATAAGATCATCACATACGTAACTTTAATAATGTATACTTTGTATAGTATATATGTATATGTACAATAAAGTTATTGATTTTATTATTATTGTGATAATTTTTAATAATATGATACTACATAAAATGATTAATACCATTAGAACCACGGCAATGTTGTGAAAAGAAAGTACCGGTTCTTTCGTTCACTTAATTTTCGCAACAAAACGCACCGGTTGCTCGTTCATCTTGTTCACTTTGCGCGGCGCGACTCGCCCCCGTTGCACGTTTTAATTCGCCTGAGGTTTAATATGTCGGGAAAATGCGCCTACTCGCTATTACGCAACGATTTTTTTACAAAGCAAGGGAGTGCACTTTCATTCCATTTATAATTTGAATTACAATTTTTCTAATTTTATCTTTCCTACGCTGTGACTTGACAAGCACTTCTTTATAATGTTGTTCACTTAATACAGGCCGTATTTAATTATTAAATGACATGTTCTTAAGGATGCTCATGTTTTTTTATACTCCTACACTACGTTGAGAATTGAGCAAAAGGTAGTAATAAAAATATATTATATTCTTTCCTTATTTGTGCTTTCTTTATTAAAAAAAAACGTGTTGTGTGTTAGCATGTGTTTTAATAATAATCAAGTTAACCTTATTATATATATATATATATATATATATATATATATATATATATATATATATATATATATATATATATATATATATATATATATATATATATATATATATATATATATATATATATATATATATATATATATATATATATATATATATATATATATATATATGTATATATATATATATATATATATATATATATATATATTATATATATATATATATATATATATATATATATATATATATATATATATATATATATATATATATATATATATATATATATATATATATATATATAATAAGGTTAATTTGATTATTATTAAAACACATGCTAACACACAACACGTTTTTTTTAATAAAGAAAGCACAAATAAGTAAAGAATATAATATATTTTTATTACTACCTTTTGCTCAATTCTCAACGTAGTGTAGGAGTATAAAAAAACATGAGCATCCTTAAGAACATGTCATTTAATAATTAAATACGGCCTGTATTAAGTGAACAACATTATAAAGAAGTGCTTGTCAAGTCACAGCGTAGAAAAGATAAAATTAGAAAAATTGTAATTCAAATTATAAATGGCATGAAAGTGCACTCGCTTGCTTTGTAAAAAAATCGTTGCGTAATAGCGAGTAGGCGCATTTTCCCGACATATTATAAACCTCAGACGAATTAAAACGTGCAACGGGGGCGAGTCGCGCCGCGCAAAGTGAACAAGATGAACGAGCAACCGGTGCGTTTTGTTGCGAAAATTAAGTTAACGAAAGAACCGGTACTTTCTTTTCACAACATTGTCGTGGTTCTAAAGGTATTAATCATTTTATGTAGTGTCATATTATTAAAAATTATCACAATAATAATAAAATCAATAACTTTATTGTACATATACATATATACTATACAAAGTATACATTATTAAAGTTACGTATGTGATGATCTTATAGAAATTAGCACAAGCGGGAGTCACTTATTATGAGGACTTATTAGAGATTTCAGTTATATTCGAGTGGACAGTCTTCTGAAAATGAAAAGTCACATAATACACGTGATGTCTTCGTATATATGAAAATTTGTAAGAATCATAGTGCTTGGAACTTTGTATTTTTTTTTTTATTTTTTATTTTATTTTTTTATGTTAGAGGGAAGCAAACGAGCAATTGGATCATCTGATGTTAATCACCCATGAAGCCCAAGGTTTCAGGGGTGCGTCGCCTGCCTCTTAGAAAAGTGTACGCTCGCTTCTTGAAGGTCGCAATGTCTTATCGGGTGATAGATACCTCTGCAGAGAGTTCATTCCACAGTGTGGTCATGCGTGGGAAAAAGTTTTTTTTGAAACGCACGGTTTAAACTTTATCCAACACTCCGCCAATCATCCAGGTGGTGAGGATGGTATTTTAATGTGTGGCGGGAGTTACTATAGTCGAAATCTGCAGCCGATATTGACTCAAAGAGCTCTTCAGAACACTCTTGTTATCTCTTTTTCGCTAGAAATAAAATATGACGTAAAAAAAGGTATAAGAGGCATAGGATTCCTTGAAAATTTTAAGAGATTTTGCTTGCAAAATACTTACTCAAAAAAAATATAAATATTCTTATAATATATAATATGTCATATTAAATCGTTATGTGGCCTGTATATTTACTGATATTATTTTAAAATACAATAAAATATTAACCAATCTTATTTAATTAAAATAAACAATACCACAGAAAGATACTTCGTAATGTAATAATTTGGCCCATTTGCTAGAACTAAGACATACGAATGAATCGCAAGTTTTCGTGGGAAAGGCACGAACACCGTGTCACGCTGAGATTATTAATCATGTTGACGTATAAAAAGTATTTTTTTCCCTTATTTTCTGTAAGTGTTGTATTTGTCTCTGGATTCAAAAGACAGAATTAAAAGTTCTCCTCGGGATATAGGTGTTTTAAAATTCAGTCACAGCTGAGAACGTTACTTTTTTTTAAATGTATATTTTATAACGTAACGCGACTTGAACCTATACCGGTTGAAAACCATCCAAACGGCTTAACCACTAAACTATGCGCTCACTGGCTAACTTTATTCAAAATTAAAAGTAATGTCATGACTATATTTACCATGAAAATAATTTGATTCGCAAAATGAATAACAGTATATTATATTATTAATTATTTCAGCAATAATACACACTATATAGTTAATATTAATAATAAGAACCAAATATCATTTTTTTGCATTATTTTTATATTAATTGCAAGTTCATTACGAAGAATTATATTTTCCTGTTGTTGAAAATTTTAAAAGCATCTTAGAGAGTTATGTCTTGCTGTACGTATAAAGAGATATTTTTCGTTTGTTTAGAGGCAATGCACGTGTTATAATGATCTAAATTAACCTAAAACTGCAATAGATTATTTTACAGGTTTTATTAAGATATAAAAAGTCTTGTCTTCACTCACTTATATATATATATATATATATATATATATATATATATATATATATATATATATATATATATATATATATATATATATATATATATATATATATATATATATATATATATATATATATATATATGTATATATATATATATATATATATATATATATATATACACATATATATATATATATATATATATATATATATATATATATATATATATATATATATATATATATATATATATATATATATATTATATATATATATATATATATATATATATATATATATATATATATATATATATATATATATATATATATATATATATATATATATATATATATATATATATATATATATATATATATATATATATATATATATATATATATATATATATATATATTATCATTTTTTTTCTTATATATTAATGCATTATTTGTATATTTTCAAGTTTGTTTTAGACTATTGACTTAATAATGGAAGCATCAGGAGCTAGTATCTGCACTTGCTGATGATAAATGTATGCGCAGTTTGGTAACAAATATATTCTTGTCCAGGTCCCTTGTGAACTAACGTCTATCTCAAAGACGGTAGCAACGTGTGTAAATTGATTCTGAGATGTCTTTGTATTCGATGTATTGTATGGTACATAATGGGTAAAATTTACTACTTGATTGACTTATTGTTCATGCAAAATATCACAGGACCTATGTTATTGTTTGACCATGTACAGGGAATTGGATGTATAACTTTACTATATTTTGGGCCTAAATAACGATTGATATTGTGCTTTTACTTAGAAAACCATGAAATTATTTGCAAGAAAAACGAAAAGCTTTGGTTGAATTTTATAGTTAGCTAGATATACGCTCGTGTAGGTTTATTTAATAAAGTGATAAAGTTTCATTCAGTATAGTAGTAGGTGTAATGTTATTATTATTAGTCGTAGTAGTATATAATATTAGTATATATTAGAGGACCGTCATGGCACAGAATCGTAATCGTCTGCCTGTAAACGACGGTTTGAGGGTTCGATTCCCACTCAGGGAAGGTGGATTTTTCTATCGGAAAGCGAGGACGGAGAAAGACACTCTGTTGCTTAGTCCCTGACTAAGCAACAGAGTGTCTTAACACTAGGTTCATATGGTTGGTATGGTTCTTGCAGTTCTCTCTGCCTACCCTGTAATATGCGGGATAAAGCGAGAAGCTAAAAAAATAGTATTATTAGAAATCATATTTTATTATCAGGTATTTTAATATCTATCAGATTATTATTATATTTATATAATTGAGAAATGCATTTACAACTCAATTTAGACCACGGTTTACATTACCACTGTACTATGCATTAGTTATACCTAGTAAATAACTTGTTCTTTCTTTCATAAATAAATACTTATATACTTCCATAAATAAATTCTTCCATAAATAATTACTATACTGACTTTGTATTTGAGTTCTTAGGTAGTGACGAGGAGTACACAGAGAGAACTTTCGTAAAAACAAAAACTTTTTTTATATTTTAAATTTGAAAACTAGACATTTAGGTTTTTTGTATATACGAAAGTGTATACACACGTATTTGGAGATGGAGATTCGCAAGGATCTTCACGTCGATCAGTCCTCACCTCGAAATAAAAGTTATAGATTGATTTACATGAATAAAAATAATAATAAACCCGCAGGTTGCAGGCTCGTAGGGAACTGTTGAGAAGTGACGACCATCACGAACCTGAGCCCTCCAAAGAGAATTAGACTTCTGGCTTGCCTTCTTTGGCTGGTGGAGTGGAGCTCAAGAGCTATATGCTGGAAACGGTGGAAGTGCTCAATCTTTCATAGTTTGTTGTTAGTATTAGTTAGTATTTGGTAAAAGTTTTCGTTTGTCATTTTAAAAAGCAAACAAAATAAACAATTGGATTAATTTCGATTATGATTTAATGCTTCTGCTGATATGGGAGGCATCCTATTCCGCGTGTAATGCCAAAAAATATTTTTGCTATTTTTGTATCATTCATGTTATGTTATGTATACGTTTTTGTGTTCTGAAAATAAAGAATATAAAATTTTTACTAAGTCGCACCACCCAGGATCTATCTGTAAGTAGCCATAGGTACCCTCATTACCCTGAGTGGTAAAATTAAAATACTATATACATAATATAATCGGACGGAGTTCAGATAAACACTGATCATGCAAAATATTTTTTTTCAACAACTCCTTCTACATATTTTATCTTCGAAATATGTGGGATTCATGATTCTATTTATGCGAAATTTTGCTAGATTATACAATGTTACAGCAAAAATCAATATAATTGCTATTGATACCTATTATAATAAATGTGCAGATCTACCTAACCACAAATATTTTGTTACGCGTGACATTTCAATATGTCAGCTTAATTGAATTCTATCAATTTCATCAATTCCTTAGTGCTGTAATAATTATACCGCATCGAAATTACCTAGTTACCCACCTAATATTAATTTCAATATTAAGATACAGGCTGACATGTTATGGTTAACCACATTACGCATAAACTATCTATAGTTTACCTGTACCTGTGATAGATAGGTATACGTATACTGTCAATTTTCTGTTAAAATTACAATACAAAGTAAAATATTTGTGAAGACAACAGCTGTTTTGAGACATGTCAGTTATTATGTATCAGGGTCTGATACTTTAGCTATTATTCGCTTATTTTGTAAATTTGTATGGTAAATATACTGAGGACACGTCGATAAGAGCTTTATCGAGGGCTAAAAAATACTGTTTTATCTTTTTTATGATGTTTTTGATTATATGATTGTAACACTTTAGCTTACAGTCATGTTCAGATGTTAAAAAGATCTTCAGGTATAGCATATATGTTCTTAATAAAACATTAACATTAATATATCTTGGCTGGACAAATGATTTTGTAGTATATTGAAGTTGAAAAAATATGTAATAAAAAGGTATAAATTTAGCCTAAAAAATTTCAAGTAAAAAAATCTGGTCAAAACTATTTCTCCAATGTGCACAGATTTAAAGTACCGACCATATAATATATAGATTTAGGTAAAAATTTGAAGTGCGCCTTAGCGCACGCCCGCCATTAGAGCGCTCTCTTTAGTTGAGGTGGAGGGCACTCGATTCTTCACAAGACCGGAATTTCACGGCTAGTGACTTTCTATATGATTTTTTTTCTTTACAATTATCTTCATTTCCGTAACGGTAACATCGATAGTATTATCCATGTGTGGGAAATGTAAGGGACACTTAAGTAAAGTTTTTGAACCTTATACACCGTACATATACCGTACATATGTATATATTCAAATAGGAATATGACCCTTTTACTAATTTTATAAAAAATTGTAGATTTTGTTTCGGCTGAATACTCCTACTTCTGACTGAACACTTTGATTGAAGACTTCTTTTTATATTTATTTATATAGGGAGACAATTTAATGATTGTAACTGATAAACAAAGCAATAATTACTATAAATTGTCACATTATTTACTACCATAACCATAATCCTTATGAACAATATATTTAATTTTTTACGCATGCCTCGTTGTCATATGAAAACTATTATAATTATTATTTCAGCCCCGCACTAAAGTTTTTATATAGTAGGCAAGGGAGACATTTGCGTTTGTCCGTCTGTTCTTAATCCATTCTGTGGTTTCTCTTCAACATTATGACATCATGTAGGAGGAAATCAATACCAGGTATCGTCTTGCCAGAAAAAGAAAACAAAATTAGTTCAATTTGCCAACTCTATAATCAGCGACAGACCGTATACCCCTGCGCATTTACAATCAGAGGGCAGTCCAGCCGCCTCGCGTTTTTTAATTATTATTTTAATAATCATATATGAAAATACTGTATAAGGAAAATAAAAATATTACTAAGATACATTTAAATATGAAGCAGCATGAAAAATATAAGTCAAAATTAATATCAAAGAAAAAAACACTTGCTTTGTCGTCTTGTGTTAAGCGTCTTGCCTGTTCCTTGGAGATAACAGCAAGTAAACAAACCGTTGACGAAGTTATATAGCGACATTTCATTTATAGTCGTATTGCTTCATCACAATTTCTATAATAACGTTAGGGGTGAATTTCAGGCAGTGATACTCGGTAATTTTTTATTATATTTGATACAATTCTTTTTTATATTTTGTATTATTATTATTTTGTTTAGTTTATTTTTAGTTTCACCCTATCTAACCACATATAATAGAGTGTGTATTTTCATTTTCATCATTTTAGATTTCTTCTCAAAGTCCGAGTATTTACATATTAAGTGACGGAACTATATGCCGCGTGCCATCTTTCTAGAACAAATAAAAAAAAATCAATTCCCCCGGACATTTAATCGATAGGCATTGTGTTTATTCATTAATTAGTGCTATCGTCATTTAGGATACTCTCATGTAAAAAAAATTACTTAGGGTCTATAGAGTTTCACTAATAAATACCAATTTACGTATAGATAAATACCAAATCACAAAGTAAAACGAAACCTATAAAGGTATCTTAGAAACGTCGTGTTACAGCCGAGTGCTAATTTCCGACTCGCGATATAATTAACTTAACGAGTTGGCGACTTATTCGCGACAGCTAATGAACGAACTGCAAGCACGGAGCTCGAGACGTGCTCAAAATTACAAATAATTCAGCCGCTTAAGATGTTATACAGCTTCGTGCTGAGGTTGCTTGTTAAAAATTTTAAACTTTATTTAGTAAGCATAAGATTTTCGAGAGCCAGACTTCATTTTGAACTTTTTCTGTGGCTATTCTCAGTAAAGCATGAGCATATTGACAATGTAAAAATGTTTTAATATACAATCGGGTCATTGATAAACAGTGTTGAAACAATTTCATGATATGAAAAAAATCTTAATCTAGTAAATAAATTCTACCACTTTATATGTTACTTAACAAAATATAAGCAACGCCTATATTAATTTACTATTTATGGTTGCCTTATTTTTGTTTATAAGGTTTTGATCGTGCTCCGAGTAGGTCACGATTCACTTCGCCAATATCACTTTGAACGGAAAACACACAAAGGAGGCTAAGGTAAAAAAGACACATAAAGAAATTGCACTAAAAAAGAATAAATACTTAAAATAAATTTTATTTTCAAAGCCTTAATTTACGATAACATTATTTTTGAAAAAAAAAAAAACATTTTAAAAAGTTCAAACTAGTCTGTGGTCATGGTAAAATACGATAGCATTTGTCATTTAATACAAATAATGTATTAAATACCGCTATCGCAAGTTTCTGACTCAACATATTATTATCTTTTTTACTTAACACAGACACATGCTGCGCTCTCTATAAATATATACATAATATTATGTAGATATTTATAATATAAGCTCAGTTTACTGTATACTTCACACAAGTAAGTTGTCATTTACTTACTGACTGGCAAGCTCATATCACGTTTGAACAAGAAAGTAAAACAGTAATGCAAAGGAAGGTACCAGCTTCCAACACTAATTTTAAGTTCTTTGCCTCTCATATAAATGTTCTTTAATTTATTTCATATTTCGAAAAATAAATAAATATTTATGCTATTTCAGTTTCACTTTACTCATTGAAAATAATTTATTTCTAAAATAAAAGAAGAATAAAAATAGCAGTAAAGATTGTACTTAGCTACAACTGAAAGTGGAAATGGATTAACAAATATTGAAAATTTATAGAAACGTCGTGACGCAGAAGCGCAACGTCTGTCTTAACACTTGGTTCCTACGGTTCCCGCTGCCTAATCTGCTATAAGCAGGATAAATCGTGAAGCTATAAAAAAAATAAAATGTATATAGTACACAGATACATAAATTTTATTACAAACAAAAACTTCGTTGTAAAAAGAGATTGATGATTTAATTAAATTTAATAAATAAATTCAGTACGACAAAAATAAAATATTTTTTTTAGTATTAAAAGTAGTTCCAGAAATATAAAGAAAATACATACATGAATATAAACGAATTAAGGAACCAAGAGGATGGACAATTATGGATAAAGCAGTTTCAGTCAGGCCAGCATAGATAAAGAAGGCCCGTGTAAATGGAATAAGAAACAACAAATATAACTCTCCAACGAATCATAATATGAATAATCATAATATTTGATTTATAGAACCAAGCTTTTACGACGCGACAACATTAGTGCAATACACTAAAGTCGGAAATGATCGGCAAACATTTATTATGCGTCGACTAAGGGCGCATTTTCATTGGTCGATAAGGCCCGCATTCGGGGTGCGGGAGATTTCTGTAACGCATGCCATAGGGCCCACAAAGAGTTTATCATTTTCACTGGTCGTCAGAGCCCGCATTCGGGGATCGTGTGATTTCTATAACGCATGCGATAAGGCCCGCATGCGAGGAGCCATTTTCACTGGTCGTTAGAGCCCGCATTTGAAGTGCGAGAGAATTAGGTACCTGCAGTTTGGCAGTGGGTTTTGAGATAAGCAGACGTACTTACAAATTATTAACATTAAAAACAGCGTTTTTAATATAAATAATGCGCGTAGTATTGATGACAATAATGAATGACTGAACGGAGGCGAGTCACCGCATGCTTTGTATCGACCGAGTTATCGACTAATTAGTTTCATTGGTCGTTATCCCGAATGCGGATATCACCCGAACACGTTTGATCGACCGAGTTATCGACCAGTGGATTTCATTGGTTGTTAGCTCGCATGCGGGTAATCCCCGCAATCGGGCTAACTACCGACTTATCGACCAATAAAAATGCGCCCTAAGACAACATAAATCAGCACGTATAATGTCAAGGAAGTTGAGTAGCAATCGAATCCCCAACCCACGACAGCCAGAAATATTACAAACTGCTCTTTACTGTAGAAAAAGTTGTAATACTAAATTTTTGTATGTTTTTGAAATCGCCTTTTGTACTGAATAACAACTTCAGTAACACATGTGTATGATTAAACAAATTACATACATTATTCTCGGGGCAATAATATAATTAAATATGAATCTAGTAATTTTCGTAGCTTTAGCAATGTATATACAATGCTTTGGCGTCCAAAGCTTAACACGTGCCTTAACATCAAGCATGTGGAATGAGCTGCTTTGAACCAAACATGCCTAAGCCGCTATTTGAATTACATTTGTGAATTTAAACTAAAATATTTTAATAATAAAACAGCTCTTTTTGATTAACATAAGAAAATAATTAAAGTTTAAAATGTTGTAACAAATATTTTATTTTAATTATTGAAATTTAAGAGACTAGCAAGTCAGGTAAGATGTCACAATGAGTGAAGAACAACATGCTCATGTGGTGTGGAGTAAAATAGTAATTATGCATAAAGTAAATGTAGTATGTTTTTTTTATATTTTTTAGGTCTACTCATGCTTTATCCCGTACATAGTAGGGGAGTCAGCGGGAACAGCAGGAACCGTAGGAACCTAGTATTAAGATATTCTGCCCCCCGTTTTCCGCCTTTTCGAGGGATTGCTTGATGAGTGGCGGAACTCAACGTTGCGCTTTGTGTAGATGACAGAGCGAAGATAATGAAAATGAGAAAAATCCTTCCTTTCCGAGTGGAAATTGAACCCAAAATCGTCGCGTTTACAGGCAGATGCTGCGTCTCTGCGCCACGACGGTCCTAAAAGTCCTCGTAGTAAATTATAAATTTCAATTTATCTTTCACGTCTATCTCGTCCGTTAACTGATGCAGTTACTAAAGTCCAATATTTTAATATTTTAGAGATGCTCTATTGTTCAACGCTGGCATTTTATTTTCAACGTTCTGGTCAAATTGCTTAGGATATGTGAACGCTGCATTTTGTTTTGTCAAAGTAAGGATTAATAACACTCCAAAGAAGCATTGCATATTTGTTGAATTGTAACTGTATTTTTTTTAACTGTGCTTACTTAAGTGCTAGTAAATATTTTGGTCCCTGCAAATCCCCGAAAGTAGCTTCAAGCTTGACTAGCTTTTTGTGATTTTTTTACCTTAATATAATATTTTGTATTATGTGCATAGTAATCATTTTATATGCAAGACATATTATTTTTCATAGATGAATTGATTTAAAAGAAGAAAATATTTTTAAAAGAAATGTTTACACAATGCACATAATATCGATCAAGCGATATCTATTCATCAAAAGATAACTTTTTTTTAAGTTATCTTTTGATGATGATATAAGTGACATGTCATAATCGATTAATGTACACAATTAATCCTATACATTTTTGTATAGAAAATTTAATAAAAAAAAGAAATTTAAGAGCATTATATTAGAAATATGTTTTTTATCTATCCAATAATGTATTCCAGGGAACATTTGGTCCTTCACATAACATAAAATTATATCGGCGTCAGGGAGGGGCGAATGGATTTTCATTTCACTATAAGATTTTTCCGAAAATAATAAAAGATCATCCACCGTTAAGTTTCTTTTTACCGTAATAAACTGTTTAGTTTGAAAACACACTCGTAAAATAAAGATCTGGACCCTCGATAAAAATACCTTACGCTAAATATGACCACGCTACATGCTAAGTCATTTGGTTTATATTAAATTCTTGATACTCTGTGTCCTACATGCGTGTATGTCAGTAAGAGGGTTAAGAAAAAGGGTAGAATAAAAAAATATAATGAAAAATTAACGATACTAAATATGTCTTAAAAGGTATACTCGCATATTATATTATTATCAAGATACCGAGACTTGAATTTCCGTCGGCTTATCTAAATATCCCATCTTAAGACCTTCAGGAAAAAGTCTATCATTGTCTACACAAAGGACTACTGCATTTGGTTTTGTCGGTTGTGTCGACGTTGCTTGCTTTTCAGCTATTTCTAGTATGGATTGTAGTGCTGTATGTACAGATTGATATAAGCATTGTGTCTCTCTATACCTTACTATGATAGTGATGTGAAAATGTGATTGTTTTTTTAGGATTTTTTACGTCTATAAGGGCGTATTTTCATTGGTCGATAGGGCCCGCATTCGGGGTGCGGGAGATTTCTGTAACGCATGCCATAGGGCCCGCAAAGTTTTTATCGTTTCCGCTGGTCGTCAGGGCCCGCATACGGGGTGCGGGTGATTCCTATAATGCATGCGATAAGGTCGTTATCCTGAATGTGGATATCACCCGCACACGTTTAATCGACCGAGTTATCGACCAGTGGATTTCATTGGTTGTTAGCTCGCATGCGGGTAATCCCCGCAATCGGGCTAACTACCGACTTATCGACCAATAAAAATGCGCCCTAAGACAACATAAATCAGCACGTATAATGTCAAGGAACACGAAAATCTGGTTGAAAAAAAATTCACAGATACTTTAATAGGTATAACGCAACAGTATAAGGGCGCATTTTCATTGGTCGATAAGTCGGTAGTTAGCCCGAATGCGGGGAGTACCCGCATGCGAGCTAACAACCAATGAAATCCACTGGTCGATAACTCGGTCGATTAAACGTGTGCGGGTGATATCCACATTCAGGATAACGACCTTATCGCATGCATTATAGGAATCACCCGCACCCCGTATGCGGGCCCTGACGACCAGCGGAAACGATAAAAACTTTGCGGGCCCTATGGCATGCGTTACAGAAATCTCCCGCACCCCGAATGCGGGCCCTATCGACCAATGAAAATACGCCCTTATAGACGTAAAAAATCCTAAAAAAACAATCACATTTTCACATCACTATCATAGTAAGGTATAGAGAGACACAATGCTTATATCAATCTGTACATACAGCACTACAATCCATACTAGAAATAGCTGAAAAGCAAGCAAGGTCGACAAAACGAAAAAAAACCAAATGCAGTAGTCCTTCGTGTAGACAATGATAGACTTTTTCCTGAAGGTCTTAAGATGGGATATATAGATAAGCCGACGGAAATTCAAGTCTCGGTACCTTGATAATAATATAATATGCGAGTATACCTTTTAAGACATTTTTAGTATCGTTAATTTTTCATTATATTTTTTATTCTACCCTTTTTCTTAACCCTCTTACTGACATACACGCATGTAGGACACAGAGTATCAAGAATTTAATATAAACCAAATGACTTAGCATGTAGCGTGGTCATATTTAGCGTAAGGTATTTTTATCGAGGGTCCAGATCTTTATTTTACGAGTGTGTTTTCAAACTAAACAGTTTATTACGGTAAAAAGAAACTTAACGGTGGATGATCTTTTATTATTTTCGGAAAAATCTTATAGTGAAATGAAAATCCATTCGCCCCTCCCTGACGCCGATATAATTTTATGTTATGTGAAGGACCAAATGTTCCCTGGAATACATTATTGGATAGATAAAAAACATATTTCTAATATAATGCTCTTAAATTTCTTTTTTTTTGTTAAATTTTCTGTACAAAAATGTATAGGATTAATTGTATACATTAATCGATTATGACATGACACTTATATCATCATCAAAAGATAACTTAAAAAAAAGTTATCTTTTGATGAATAGATATCGCTTGATCGATATTATGTGCATTGTATAAACATTTCTTTTAAAAATATTTTCTTCTTTCAAATCAATTCATCTACGAAAAATAATGTGTCTTGCATATAAAATGATTACTATACACATAATACAAAATATTATATTAAGGTAAAAAAATCACAAAAAGCTAGTCAAGCTTTAAGCTACTTTCGGGGATTTGCATGGACCAAAATATTTACTTGTGCTTAATAGCTGTGAGCACTTAAGTAAGCACAGTTAAAAATAAAATACAGTTACAATTCAACAAATATGAAATGCTTCTTTGGAGTGTTATTAATCCTTACTTTGACAAAACAAAATGCAGCGTTCACACATTCTAAGCAATTTGGCTAGAATGTTGAAAATAAAATGCCAGCGTTGAACAATAGAGCATCTCTAAAATATTAAAATATTGGACTTTAGTAACTGCATCAGTTAACAGACGAGATAGACGTCAAAGATAAATTGAAATTTATAATTTACTACGAGGACTTTTAGGACCGTCGTGGCGCAGAGACGCAGCATCTGCCTGTAAACGCGACGATTTTGGATTCAATTTCCTCTCGGAAAGGAAGGATTTTTCTCATTTTCATTATCTTCGCTCTGTCATCTACACAAAGCGCAACGTTGAGTTCCGCCACTCATCAAGCATCCCTCGAAAAGGCGGAAAACGGGGGGCAGAATATCTTAATACTAGGTTCCTACGGTTCCTGCTGTTCCCGCTGACTCCCTTACTATGTACGAGATAAAGCAGGAGTAGACCTAAAAAATATAAAAAAATATACTACATTTACTTTATGCATAATTACTATTTTACTCCACATCACATGAGCATGTTGTTCTTCACTCATTGTGACATCTTACCTGACTCACTAGTCTCTTAAATTTCAATAATTAGAATAAAATATTTGTTGCAAAATTTAAAGTTTAATTATTTTCTTGTTATATTTAATCAAAAAGCGCTGTTTTATTATTAAAATATTTAATTTAAATTCACAAATGTAATTCAAATAGCGGCTTAGGCATGTTTGGTTCAAAGCAGCTCATTCCACATGCTTGATGTCAAGGCACGTGTGTTAAGCTTTGGACGCCAAAGCATTGTATATACATTGCTAAAGCAACGAAAATTACTAGATTCATATTTAATTATATTATTGCCCCGAGAATAATGTATGTAATTTGTTTAATCATACACATGTGTTGCTGAGGTTGTTATTCAGTACAAAAGGCGATTTCAAAAACATACAAAAATTTAGTATTACAACTTTTTCTACAGTAAAGAGCAGTTTGTAATATTTCTGGCTGTCGTGGGTTGGGGATTCGATTGCTACTCAAGAAAATGACCGCTCTGACAGGAAATGATGTGGGACAAAGGAGGCGTGTCTCAGCATAATATTTTCTGTGCCCATCCTATGTATGAGAAATTAAAAAAAAACTAATTCGTAAAAGAAAAACCAGTGACAAATTACCTTCTAGTAATAAATTATTAATGCTTTTCACTTTTTGCACGTTGGAAAAAGGATCGTGGCACAACCTGATGTCGCCCTTTGTCTATAATAAATACTAACCTCGACGAGAATATAAAAACGAAAAGTCGTTCATCGACAGTATAGGTACGTGTACTTAATGTATGTAATTATAAAAACATGTCAAAAGAATATTATATACCTGACACCAAGTTCATTTTATAAATTTATTACTAAACTAGACAACAAATTATTAGCTTCGCAATACTGTAATATTTTTAATATTAAAACAGTTTTTGTTGAAGTTAATTTTTTCATACATTTTATATACAAAGGTTTTATCATTTTTTAAACGCTTTTTTAACGCTTTCTAGACTAAGCAATTTCTTCAATGTTCTGGTCTGTTCTTTAGTAATGACTTTAACTTTAAGTGCGCCTGTTGAACACAATTAATTTTAATAATGTTACGTTGTATGGATTAATACTAAATTAATTTCTTTGTAGAAACTATTAATTTTTATCACAATTTCAAAGTTAAAGGTCACAGGTCAATATAAATTTTAACTGTGAACATATAAATATGTAAATGGGCTTTCAAGAAATGATGTCTCGTATCTCGTTAACCAAATTTATAAATACGTTAACGATTTAATTTTTATC
This sequence comes from Dione vanillae, assembly GCA_037178615.1. Taxonomy (NCBI): domain Eukaryota; kingdom Metazoa; phylum Arthropoda; class Insecta; order Lepidoptera; family Nymphalidae; genus Dione; species Dione vanillae. The sequence continues at coordinate 37,702 of JAZFAU010000210.1, read as the reverse complement.
ATGCTTACATAGTTATTAACAAGTTATATGAAGCGAATTATATAACATTTAATAAATCACTCTTCAGCAATTTTCAAATATAAAAAATAATGGAGCATGGTTGGACTTATCAGTAGAAAGAAATAACAATGAAAGAAGAATATTCCTCTTTAGTATTACTTTGTACACAGTATATACCAGTTAGCTAATTGTGAAAAACATAAACATACTAGATTCATAAGAAATAGTTATTTAAACTCGCAAACAAATGTACTTAAATGGAATACAACAAGTTGATGTAATTATATTAAGCGGTCAGAACAGTTGCAACTACTACCGAAATATACAGGTAAAGTCCAAACTGTTTTAGTTCACTCTGTAAACAGGAAGCGCATATAATGTACTTTACATATGAATATTAGGTGCTTGGTTCATAATATATGAAGCAGGTTCTTATGTAAATTTAATATTACAAATTTACATAAATAGCTACTTAGTATAACGTGCTCCATACCCTATAGTGGCATGAAAACAACGTGCACGGAAAAATATATCCGCCGTTATTGTAAAAAGACTGCTGTTGTAAAATTCAAAGTTGCATTTCCATGCAATTATTATTGAGTTTTGCAACTTTGATGTATTTAGGTAGCTGCGAGCTGTATACTTTTGTATTACTTAAGTAAGCCACGTCTTTTAATAATTTGATCATTATTATTTTTTTCTGATACGATTCGAAATAATGTAGTTTATTCGTCTTTGTTCATTTGTTTTGTATATTATTCTAGCTCTTAATGTACTTACAATATTTTAAGTACAACATTTTACAGAAGTAACAAAATCGAAAATAAAATTTATAGTAATTGTATAGATTATTTAGTTTGAATTTGCGTGCATTTATAATTGATATTATATATAATAAATTTACTCCTGCTTAATATTAAAATATGTGACATCAGTTATCACATACATATACAGTGAACTTTTCATGATATGTATACGTTCCCTTAATTGGGGAAGTTGGACGAGTCAAATCGGGAACTACAGATTATATATACAAACTTGTTTCACCCGTGGCTTCATATGTTTGAACCACAATATTTACTTGATACATTGATACGTACAAATCGTTTTCGTTTTAAAAATTTATATCTTTAAATGTGCTTGCTTTATACGGTTTATATTTTTTAAAGAGCTTAGTAAAAACTTTTTTATGTTATGTTATATTCAGTTGAGTTTAATTTAACTAAATGATTCATCCTTGTCTATTATTATCCAAATCATGGCAAAAACTCTGCAGGATTTCGAATAGATGTAAAATTACCTGGGTATTTTTTTTCGATCAAGATGCGTGAGTGAGCATCATGATGACTAGTGGCCGTAACTGTCATCAGTTTCAAGGTAATCTCAAAATTGAACAGGAATACCTGGACCTTGAGCAATCTCATAGTTGTGGTAGATAATTAATCGTGATGAAAGCTTTGCTGGAAAAAAAATGTTGCATGTTTCTACATGATCAATACGCTGAAGGAGATCTAGGTAGATATGCATATAAGCTGCTGGAGATGAAGCCTGGATTATGAAATTGAAGCCTATGGAGATGAAGCCTGCATGTGTTAGAGTGCAAAAATTATAAGTCCCATACCAAACGGCATGTTCAATATTTTATCTTCTTAGACATAAGAAAAGACTATTTACTATTTATTATCCTCATTATTTTTATAAAGTTACGTGACATTAACTTGGGTATCGTATCGGTATATATTAAATTACATTAACTGTTTCTATGTAACTCTTAGTACCTACAAACAGCTTGTCATATGTAAGCTCTTAGTTATTTCCGTCTAAATACACAAACGACATCAACAAGGTAAGGTAAAATATATATGGCTTTAAAGCCATCGCCATTTATTTACTGCATTCCTTGAGTAGAAATTAAACCTGCAAACGCTAAAATCAGGTCTTCCCGAAAATTTAGAGAAGATTTCAGTTCCTTTTATATGTAGGGCAAGTTGGACTAATGAACTATTATTTTACAAATAAAAATAAACTAAAGGCATTGTGCAACTTTTAATCCAACAGAGATGACAAAATTATCTCACCGATTATACTTTTATAATTATCTTTTAATCATTTTCAAGTTTGAAATAAATTTTATAATTCATTTTTAATTATAAGAGGAAATCTCATTAATTTAGTAAAATGATGGATAGCCTTTCAAGATGGATGGTGTGCAGAGTTCCAGAGTTTTTTCATTTAATTTTAATTTAATATTATCGTTTGTTTGCGTGTTTTAAAAGCTTTTAAACAGTTTGTATAGAGACAGATGGACTTTTTTTTAATATCTTGTAACGATACATGAACAATATTTTTCTATTAATTTAATGTATGATAATAATTAAATATACACAAAATAGGTTATATACCAAGATATATGAAAATTATAATCATTTCCTAGCCTTGGTAAGTGGTTTGTGTGCAGTGTTCCAAGGGAAAACGAAGTGTTTTGACACTTTGTTGTCTTCTTCTTCTTCTCTTTATTTATGGCGTTTCGAGCGTGCCAGTTGAGCACAGTTCACTTCGCCAATGTCACGTTGAATGGAGAACACACTAAAGGAGAAAGTACGGTAAAAAAAAAGAGATATCATTACATAGTTGGAGAATGCATGTTTAAAAGAGATCCAGTTTAAATCCTTCACCTATAACAAAATCACAGATATCACTTTGTTGTCTTGACTCTGTACCCACCTTGCAATAAGAGGGTGATAGCGTGAAAATTAAAAATATAAATGTCATTGAGCTCTAGTATTTCTGACATATTTTAATAATTTACAATATTTTTCGTTTTTCATTTAAAAGGAGTACTATTTTAAACAAGACTTAACCACTGTGCGATGGAAGACGATTATGTTAACAAATTTAATTCAACACGCTGTATTTTGCGCACATTGCGTAGCTTGTGGCGCGATATGGTTTATGGTAATTAAGGCGGCCTACTGTAATTGAAATTTAGCTTCTGTCAGCTGGCGATGTTGCTATAGTGATTTTATGTAAACAACCTAATATCCATGTGATAACTGGTGGGAATTGTTACTGTTGCTGTTCCTAAAGTTTTATAGTACAAGTTTTTTTTTTCATTTTCAAGGAGTATGAGGAGTGCTTATATGTTTTTAATTGGAACATATCTATACAAAAACATTCTGTTTTCAAATAAAAGAAGGAAAATTTGGAAAGTATATATATCGTTCTTATCAAAGTATTGTAAGTATCAAATATCGTTATTATCTTTAATTCTTTATTACTTACAATGTATATAGCTAAATAGTTCAATCACAGCGCACTGTGGTATCGTCTGATTTTTGACAATACACACCATAGGTTCGAACCACGTTCAGGTGAATTCATTATAGTCAATTCCCGGTCTGATAACTAGAAGTACGATGTTGCGACTTAAGCGATAGAAGGGATTACTTCACAATATTTTAAATCTTAAGGAAGTGGATAAAGGAGTAACGAGGTGAAAATGTATTTATTTTTTAAATTATTTCAACTTTTAAAATGTTATCTTGTATTAAGGGACTTTGTTATATTATAATTTGATAATTTTATAACGTTAAAGTTTAACATACATATACAAACATACGGTATCTAATATAGAACCTCCTTGTTTTAAAAGGTTAAGTATAAATAGAAATATTTCTTTAAACTCAATATCCTGAAACAAGTTGCCTAATCTTGTTCACATTAAAAATTTGTGCTTCTTCGAATTTAGAAAAAACAACAAAGAAGAAGGCAATCAAAACTCACGTAAACATATTTTACGCTTACGAGATATTGTATTTATATTATATCGTATTATTTAAAATATAATATTGTCTGAAAAACGGAACTATGATCACTTCCTTATATATTTATCTATCTGCCTGTGAAAACGGTGGAAAGTGAGGGTTAAAGTTGGAAATAAAATCAAATTTCCCGGGCTGCAATCCATTAGAGCATCTAATAAGTTCCTTTTTTTGTAGCTAGGAAATGCTATTACAGCGCCCGAGAGACAGATGGTACTGGAGGACTCATTGATCCCGGAAATTTAATTTAGATAGGGATATTACCGTCACAAGAACTATGGAAGCAGCTAATGAACTTCGAGGGAGATTATTTAACGTATAGGGGTTTTGGTTAAAAATAAAATCAACACTATGACTTCATTGCTGGTGAACGGTGCTCAAGGAGTATAACAAAAGTTAAATGATATTTGGCGAGATTTATATGAAACAATTTGGTGTAATAGTGATAGAACTGGCATGTTTGCTAAATTGTCAAAAAGACTTGAGCTTTATGTTATAGATTATAAGTATTATTTACCTTTATAGGTTATAAGTATTGTTTGTGCTCAAAGAATGCAGTAATTAAGTGGTGGTGATTTTAAAGACATTTACTTTCCATTACCTAAGAGCTTACGCATGAAACGCTGTGAGTGAGTGTGATTAATATATATAACATGATAGCGAACTCTACTTCAATTAATTTAATAAAAAAATTATGTATTGAACTTATGGAATGCACCCATTCATTGCGATACTTAGTAAGTGCATTGCTTATATTTGGAAAAATTATTAACATAACGCTTGGTCTGGACCCTATAATTGCCTACCTTCAAACCTAAAACTTTAATACCTTAAATACCTTCAAAACCGGACGTTATATATATACATATATATATACATATATATATATATATATATGATAGATATAATATTATCTAATCTATATAATATATAGATATATGATATTATATTATAAGTCTAAATATATATAGATATATATATATTATATATATATATATATATAGAAAAGGTAAGCTACAATATTAAATGTTTTTTGAAAATTTTTAAGATATTTCAGTTTATTACAATATTCGGCACCCTTGCGACCTAGCGACTGAAACGTGAATTATTGTTTCTAAAGTTTTGATTGCTTATTGCTTAGTTTGTTACTTGTTCCCTGACGTTTGAAATAGAAATTATATTGAAACTTTGTTCATTCAGACCAGAGATTTAAATAAGGTTGGTAAAACCGGCTTAATATAGGCTTTTGCAATATATTAAAACTTTAGGTACGATCATTAAGTTAAATATTTTTAATAGAATTGAAAACAGAGAAACTACAAACTAGGATAAACCAAGTGTCTTTTTCATTTTTTTCGGATGTCTAAAAATTATCTTGCATGAATTAACACGCGCTCCAGGGGTTTGTCGGCACAAACATTGCTCTTCCGCGGCTCACGTTGCAATATGAAACAGTCTACTCAGCGTGTCTGATTCAAATATGCAGTAGTTCGCCCGCATAAGCCTTGTTCATGCTCATCATTAATAAACAAATTCCAAACTCCGTAATAATTAGATCGCTACCGAAAAAAGAAAGAGCCACTTGGGTTAATACGGACACCCTCGCCCCCGAGAAATCCACAACCTAAGAGGAACGCATCCAGCGTTGCCAACTAATCCCAAACCCAAACCACCACTTAATGGGTTCAGATCATTCTAAACGTACCAGAACACAAATACAGCACCACTAATATTGCTGCTGTTTTACGACAGTATTTGTGAAGGCATGATAATACCCGTAGCTTTTTTGCGCTACTGGGAAGTGTTAGCTGCGTCCCTGTGACTTTTTTAATAAGTTCAAGAGTGCGAAGCCACGGGTGATTTTTTATGTATATAATCTTTAGATACCCTGTAAATCGTCCCATCTTTTCCAATAAGAAAACACTATACTAAATAAAAATAGAATTCTTATAATTCTTTGGTATATTAATACAGAAATGAAGCGATCAACCGAACAACTGAGTTACTCATAAATGAAACCACAAATAGTATTTGAGACGAGCGCTATCCAATTAAAATATGCTAAAATCTCCCATCAAAATCATGCAATTACAATCCAAAATAGTATTTCCTCGGTAATTCTAGGCTCGCGGCTTTGTGCTGAGCAACAATCTGGAATGCCAAGATTCAATTTTCCTGATAGCTATTTATTCCCTCAATGAAGTTCCTGAGCTTTATCCTCTTTTAATATTAAACAGGGTAACTTATAATATAACCTCCATTAATAAATGCACACAAGGTTAAAACAAAAATATATACAAGTACTATTAAAGATTATTTTTATTTTGTTATTTGCGAAATAGAATTAAGGACATAAAAAAAAATAACAAACGACTAATCAAGTATATTGTTCGCATGTATCAGAACACTAAAAATGATCCCTTTTGAGCAGACAGGCTGACCTTAAGAAATATACCATTTACAGCAAGTACCTACTACGTCAAGATGCAACATTCAATAATAATTGTATGGAATGCAACTTGAATTTAACACAGCAGTCTTTTTACAAATAACGGCGGAGCTATTTTCAGTGCACGTGTTTTCTGCCACTTAGCGAGTATGGAGCACGTTATACTAGAGCTTATTTATGTAAATTTGGAATATAAATTTACATTAAGAACCTGCTTCATATCTCATGAACAAGACTAATTCCGAGTAAAAGTTCATTCAGATGCGCTTCTGTTTACAGAGGAATAAACCGTTTGGACTGTATGTATATTGGTCGTAGTGTGCAAATGTTCGACCGCTTAATATAATTAATCAACTTGTGGTATGCCTATGAAAGTACCCTGTTTGCTGATTGGTCATTAAACGGTTCTCATGAATCTTTAAATAAATGTTTATTTCTTTTTTAATCAAGTTAGGGGTACAAAGTTGTGAAACTGAAAGTGAGGAAGCTAGCATTCCTAGTTCTTTCAAGCTTATTGTTTTTACTGATAAAGCAAACCTAGTACCAGGTCGCATGTTTTTTATGTTCAAAGCTGCTGAAACTCAATAATTCGTTCGTTAGTTATACAACCTGGTAGGCATGAAATAAAAATAACACCGGTTAACGTATGTACGAGCATATGAGACATCATGTTTGAAGCCTATTTAAATATTTATATGACAATATTTGCATATATACAGTTCAAAAATTTTTAAATAACTGTCACTAGTAATTTCAAATAGGCCAATTTAGTAAAAAAAAAAGAAACACAGCCTTCCATAAAAAGGTAACATTGTTGAAGGTAAATGTGCTCAAATAGCGCGCTTTAAAAGTCATTACTAAAGGAACGGCCAGAACATTGAAGGGAATTCTAATTGTACCGTGTTTAAAAAGTGAAAAAAATTATATATAGTTCATACATTTATAATATAATGTTATAAAGCTATGAAAAAAAAATACTTCAACAGGAAGGGTTCTAGGTTAATTTAGCTTGGAAGTTAAGCGTTAACCAAAAAGATTCTAAGCTAGTAAGTGCGTGACTGTAGTTACTTATCCTTATTATTGATTTTAAACTTCTAAAATGAAATAATATATCTTGATTGAATGCCTATTCTTTGGACATACCTTATTCATTACATTATTAAGTATAAGCTCATACTGTCGATTAACGACTTTTTCTATTGTTGTCGGGGTTAGTCTTTATGACAGACCAAGGAACGTAGCCGGTCCATGCGCCACAACACTTTTTTTAACATGCTAACACTAAAAAAAGTAATAATTTATCAATCGATGGGAATTTGTCACTGTTTTGTATTTTATGAACGAATATTGTAGGCAGAGAGACAAATGTAAGACAAGGCCATCGTCACTTTTCAATACAACCTCGTACTGTCAAGACGCGGTTCAGGCGGGTGGTATGAACCCACAACCCACAACCGCCTCGTAAAAAAATATAAATAGCTACATAACCTCTTAAGTAAGATTAAGTACAAAAAAAAAAAGTATGACTATAATTTTTGCAGGTTTTTGAAGGTGATTAATTGTATGAATAAACAACATCAGCCACAACAGGTGTATTGATTAAACAACTTCTAACATTATTCCGTTGCAATCATATAATTAAATATGACTAGGAAATTGTCGTTGCTTTTAGCAATGTATTAACAATGCTTTGGCGTCCAAAGCTTAACACACTAAGGTGCCTGACTATCAAGCATGTAGAATGTAGCCGGCTTGAACATACATGCCTAAGCCACTATGTGAAGTACATTTGAATTTAAATTAAAATTATTTAATAATAAAATAGCGCTTTTGATTAAAGATAACAAGGAAACATAACTTAAAGTTTTTAAATTTTGCACCACTCTTTTTATTCTCATGATTGAAAGTGTTTAGAGGAACTAAAACAAAGCACACAGTAAGATGGCACAATGAGTGAGACAACAGCTCAGGTGGTGTGAGTTAAACCAGTACACGGAAAACATATGCAAGATCGAGAGGGCTTAAACCTATTTTAAAGCATGGAAAAGTAAATAGAGTAGGTTTTTTTATTTTGTAGGGCTAATCATGTAGATGTCAATGAAGTGCTCAGGTGGTGTCGTCACAAGTAAACGTTTTTAAAAACATATATGATACAAGATCGAGTGGTATTAAAAAATACATTAAAGTAATTTCTACATACAATAACATGAAGTGAATTAGAAAATTTATTGATGTTTTTGATGTCTATTCGTCCGTTACTGAGAAGATGTGGTACTGAATTATACTTTATTTATTTTAGATGAATTTTTGTCATGTTTTTTTTTTATTTGATTTTGATTAAAAACGTGTTTTTCTAGATGAATTAGGACCCAACAATTGGATGGTACGTCGAGAGTTGTGAGAGTTCAATGCGCACTTGATCTACCAGAGTGAGAAGTCGTAACATACTCTTCAAGTGGCGCTGGGCATACGTTTTTTTAGGTATTATTAGGTATTAGCCATTGAAAAAATAACAGGGTTTTCAAGCGAATTATTAGGAAAATCTTTTAATAAAAAGCAGAAGAACTTCAAAAACGCAGGATATGGAACTATATGTTCTCTAAATAATCATGTATTCCAAGGAACATTTGGTCCATCCAACTAAATAAAAAAGTATATCGACATCAGAGAGGGGCGAATGGATTTTCATGTCAATATACGGTTTTCCCGAAATACTAAAGCATCCCACCGTTAAGTCTTATACCGTAATACCACTGTTAGTCTTGAAAAACCCACTCGAAACTAAAGATCGGACCTCCATAAAAAACCCTAAGCTGAAAATTACCCTGCGAGATGGAAGTCATTGGGTTTCTATTGAACTTTTGATTACTCTGGATCATACATTGCGTGTATGTCAGTAACAGGATTACGAAAAAGGTTTTTTAGAATAACAAAATTATAGAAAAAATAACGATCCCTCCAACTTCTTAACGGTCGACTGGCTATAGATTATTATCAAGATTGCCTTCGTTGGCTTATCTCTAGATCATCTTAAACCTTCAGGACAAAAGGTTTTCAGGTCTTTTTCCTTTTCACATTTATTATTGTGGTTAAAGGACAGATTGGTGTTTGGCAAATCAGAAGATGAGCAGTAAGACTATGCCTGTGTTTTTGTGATGGGTTGTTCTCGTTGTTGGTAAACTTTCAGACATGTCTGGGATGGATTGTACTGCTTGTTTTTGGAAGAATTTTACGTCAATATAATGTCGAGGTGTCTATGTAGCTGATAATGTTTTTTACTCTTTTTATAATTGAGTCACTGTGAGTGTGGATTCGAGTATTTTGTTTTAAGTGTACCTGTGAACGTCCTTTCCACCCAAATTTAATTGTCTCTTAAATAGTCCGTGGAGGTTCGCAACTTGAGTTATCTCGTCTTTTGTCCGCATAATACAATGTTTGCCGAAACCCCTTTATCTTGGTATATCCCATGGATGTTATTCAATCCCATAGCTTAGTTCAATAAATAAATACTATGATTATTAACTCTAATTTATGGATTAGGATATACTTATATGCTTCGTTTCAGTTTAAATGCGCCCTTTAATCTATATGCTCATCCCCGTTGTCATATGTTGCTAGCTTAATTTCTTTTTATTGATGTATGTAGTTCTTGTTCTAATCGTAGCTTATTGTACTATTGAAAAATTTGCTTTTAGTCGTTGCTGAAGTTTGGTCATTACGGTAATTAGATCATCGATCTCTGTATACGAAGTTTTTGGATCGATATGTAAGTCGAGTGTACTATAAATTTCAATAGTTTTTATCTTTAAGTTTACTAAAATCATTCTGTATCAGCGTTTGTTGTTTTACTGTCTTAACGGCTAATATTATGTTTATATACAATTACGGTCTTTAAAATGTAGGCTTGTAAATTGATGATGAGTACAGTTAAAATTGGCATTGATAATAGTTATATTTTTTACTTTATTCTTGCGCTTAATGTGAATTCAGGCGGCTTTTTTTTCACGATCTGAAAATAGGATTTTGTAACATTTCTCATTCTCATTAGGTGTAGCTTTCTGATGTTTGTTTTCAAAAATACTTTATTTTCTTATAGTCTTACTATTATTTTTATATAAATCTGTCCGCTTTGCCATAATCCAAATCAATCGCATCGATATGTTTGGGAATATGTGTGCACGTGTTACTATGATTCCTACTTTTCAATATTTGTGATATTATGTGTCGTCATAATTGGTTTTCCCCAGAAGGCATGTTAAGTTTCTCTTTCTTGACCTTATGATGATAAAGGAACCGGAATAAATGCTAGACAAAACAACAACGGCGACAGTAAGGACCCCTGGAATGTCTAGCGTTGACGTGACCCGGTCATGTAGTTATTGATCGTGATTTCCTCTGAGATAAGGTGTTTTATATACTTATCATTATATGTTATATTTAATATTAACATATTCTATTATCCTTCTACAACAATATATACCAAGAGTATCCCTCCGATAGGTTCTAATTACTTGCTTTTGCTCTTGCGTCTTGGTTCTTCTCTTTTCTTTTTCAATTGGTCAAATTTAAATTTGAAAACAAGGATATATGATGAGTATCGCACAAAATCTTGTGACAAAAATAGTTTTACGTATGACGAAAAGGAAATATTAGTTAGTGGTCTTTAAGATATTCGTCCTAACATTTTATTTAAGTGATAGACGGTGGGTAAGTGACGGTTATGGCTTCTTTTACATGCCATAGAAAGTTCATTTCTTCGGCCGGTAACAACTTCGTTTTAAGCACGGCATGTCTCCGAAGAGGAAAGCGGAGGAATTATAATACCGACATGTAAGTTACTGCTACAAGCGGGGGATTGGATAGGCGTATATAAGTATTTTTCAAAAGTGAGCTAGTAGTAAGTAGATGTTAGTGAAATCTTAAAATTTTAATTAGATAAGCGAATACTAACCATCGATAATTTAACACAAACCGAAAAATGTATTACAATAAACTACACTATATCAGTTTATTTTTTTGTTATTTACAGTAACTTAACCGATATAAGTGTGATGTTATGGCGAAATAATATGTTCGGTTTATAAGTAATCATCGAGTATACCCATATAATGTTTGAAGATAACCAACAGACACTCATAGAAATTTTGATTCGAGCTCTGTTTTGTAATATGAAAAAATAAAACATCATATAGTAAAGCAACAGTACATAAACGTAGTGTGGGGGGGGGAAAAAAACAAAAGGATACTCATTTGCATTGATGTACTTTCGTGTTCAAACGCGATATATGCTTGCCAGTTAATAAATTGTATGAATAAATGACATCGACTTGTGTGTGCTAGCCAGTAACCGACTAAAAGTATAATAAAGTATAGTAGAGGACCGTCTGAGACGCAGTGTCTGATATAAAACAATTTATGGACAGGGAGATGAATTTTAATTGTAATTTTCGTTTGGTAACAAGGCAAGCTGCAAGTAAGTTCATCACTTCAAGGTGCATCTGCGAAAACGAAATGTCTTAACCCTAGGTCAACCGCCGCACATGCGTATACACTTCCTGCTGCCTACCCTCCAATGAGCGGAATTAAGCGTGACGCTAAACAAATTGTAGGTGTGCCCATTGAAATGGTCTTAATTTAGTTAATAAGGTCTTTTGTGTCAAATAATTTAACCCAGTGTAAATAATTGTTGGGCCGATGCGCTACGCAACGAATAATAATAGTCGTGTTAGAAACCCGCGTGGTGTGGTGTAATGATAAAACAATTGTAGTAATGACGAAGGTTACTAAAATTACGTGTGATTCACGGACTATTTTAACTCGGTCAAAAATGTCCAAAGAAAACGTTTGTAATTCAACGGCGTCTTTAAAGAACTCTATTTTAAATGATAATTTTATTTGTATGTGGAATATAGGCGAATAAATCATCATTTTGGGTCATTTAAAATATTTCTCTGTGTGTGCAAATCAAGAGTTCATTAAGTATCTTGTTGTTTAAGCATTAAGTAGACGCGAACTATCCACTTATATACGAATGGTTAACTATTTGTTTCTAACTCATTACGGCGTATACAATCCTGTTTATGTTTCTCTAGCAATAGCCACAGAAAAAAAGGTCCAAAATTAAGTCTGCACTCCAAACTTCTATGTACTAAATAAAGTTAAAATTTTTACAAGCACTCAGCACGACGCGGTCTAAACACTTTAAGCGGCGGAATTGTTTGTACTTTTAAGCACGGCTCGAGCTCGTGCTAGCAGTTCGTTCAATTAGCTGGCGCGAATTAAGGTCGCACACTCGGTAATTAATTATATCGCGAGTCGGAAATTGCACTCGGCTGTAACCAGGACGTTTCGAAGAACCTTATCGGTTTCGTTTTATTTTGTGATTTGTTGTTTTCTTCTCCCGTAACCCCTCGCATTTTTTCCCCTGCGGAGTCGCCTCAATGACGATAGCACTAATTATGATAACCCCAATGCTCTCCCGATTACAGTCCGGGCGCATGCTTTTTTTATTTGTTTTCTAGAAAGATGGCACGCGGGCCTATCGTTCGTGCACAATCGGTCACTACTCGGCCTCGGACCGCCCCTCCCCTGATGAAAATGGACACTAACCACTCTAGTATATGTGGTTGCTGGGTGAAACTCAAACCTAAACAATACAAAATAATAATAATACAAATATAAAACAAAGGCCTTGTATCAAATTAATAAAAAACTCACCGGAGTATCACTGCTGAAATTCACCCGACGTTGTATCTATAGACATGGTGATGAAGCCAGCTGACGATACAAGACATGTCGCTATAGACCTGCGTAACGGTTGTTTACTTGCTGTTATCTTCAGGACCAGGCAAGACGCTAACACACGACGCAAAGCACGTGTTTTTTCTTTGATATTAATTTGACTTAATTTTTCAGGGTGCTTTATTAACTGTATTTAGTAAGGTTAATGATTTTTAGTACAACAGTAGTTTCATATAGAGTATTAAAATAATACATTTAAAAACGGCGAGGCGGCTGGGGATGCCCTCGCTGCATCTTGCAAGGGGAGATACCTGGTATGGATTTCCTCTCATGAGTCGTAATGTTGAATAGGCAACCACCGATGGAATTAAGAACGCCGGAGGACAAACGCAATTTGTCTCCCTTGCCTATTATGAAACTTTTAGTGCAGGGCTCTTGACAATAATCTAATTCTCATAGTTTTACTATGACAACGCGGCACATGCGTCCAACATTAACTCTATTGGTCCGGTTATGGTTATGGTAGTAAAGACTGTGAGCAATGGATAGTAATATGCTTTGTGCAGACAATCATGAAAATTGTCTCCCTATATAAATAAATATAAAAAGAAGTCTTTCAATCAAAGTGGCAGTTCAGAGTTAGGAGTATTCAGCGAAACACATCTACACTTTTATCCCATCAGTAACAGGGTCATCTGGCTATTTGAATATACTGAGGTCGGTATATATGTACGGTGTATAAGTGCAAAAATTACTTAAGGGTCCCTTACTTTCCCAAACATGGATAAAACTACCCGTGTTACGTTACGGAAATGAAGATTAATGTAAAGAAAAAAAATCATATAGAAAGTACTAGACGGGAAATCGGTCTGTGAAGAATCGAGTGCCGCAACCTCAACTAAAGAGAGCGCTCTAATGGCGGGGCGGGCGTAAGGCGCATTCTAAAGTTTTAAACTAAATCTTATATTATTATATTGTCGGGGTCCTTAAATCTGCACAGATTTATGGGAGAAATAGGTTAGACCAGATTTATCCTTGAAATTTTTTACGTTAAGGTTATTACCTTTTTCTTACATCATTACAACCTTATATACTCTAAAAAATCATTAGTCAGCCAAGCGTTATTAGTATTCTTGTATATATTGTTTTTTATTTATTTCCTGTATGTTCATTAGTTTTTTTTAATTTTTTTGATGGGCAAAGGGAAGGCAATGAGAGCGGTGGGTAACCGATTGTAAGTGATCACCGACGCCCACGTTCTGGGTAACAGCCGAGGTGTTACAAAAAGCATTGTGGTCTGCATTGCCAAGAGGGGTTCAAGAGAGGGTGGGTAGCTTTACATGATAATTTTATAATATCGTACAATGATTATAGGCTCGTTTTAAAAGTCATATTGTTATTGAAAAATCAGAAAAAAATATTTATAAAAAAAGGTGAATTAGTTTTATATTGTTTCGCAAATACACGATAATTTAATTGAATAACCTGTGGAAAATCGGTTCTCAGTTAATTATTATTCATAGTAACAAAATTAGCGAGTGACGGCCCAGATATGACGATCTCAACAAGATTTGTTCCAAAACGTATTAGAAATTGGTATCTGTGTTTTCAATAAAAACAATTACTTTCGATATACCGTTTAGCATTACTCTATTATAGATACAGGTAACTATAGTTTATGCGTAATGTGGTTAACCATAAGATGTCAGCTGTATCTTACTATTGAACTTCATAGTTCGGTGATCGACACTAGGTAATTCCGATGCGTTATTAATATTACCGACTAGGAATAGATGAAATGATTAGAATCAATGTAAATCGACATATTGAATGTCACGAGTAGCGGATATATGTGTGGTTAGTTAAGAATCTATAGATTATTATATTATATATAATAATATGCATACACGACCATGTTTTTGAAAGGTTCATTTTTATTACAAGATGGTTAATTGGCACCATTTATAAAAGGCCAAGTGTCAATGGCATCCTACCTATTCGCATGTACCATAACAAGCATGTCGCAGAAGGAAATGTGTAAAATAAATATTTTTCATGACAAGGTGACAACATTAGATTTTTTGAAATGATGACTACTGGGGTTCGATGAAACATCTGAAATAATAAATTTGAGGCATTCTTCTAAAGAGCCGTAATTTATTTGTGATTATTATTTGACAGGAGGATGTAGCGTATAGGAGCTTGTTACAGGATTATTGAATCTAATTTACTTGGAAAGGCAATCAGACATAAGCATACGCTTACTCCCAAAGCAGTTTGTACTTCGTACACATTATATATGAATGCAACAATAATTGTGCCAAAGTAGAACTGAAAAAGATGTATTATGAATTAATACAAATTTTGGTTCTGGGTGCTTATGAAATGACAAATGAAAAAGTGGCGTTTGATGTATCCGCTTCGTAAAGCAAAAAGCAAAATTACTCAATTAGTGCATGTATAAATCTTAAAAAGATGTATGGCTTACGTTAAAATAGAACTGATTGAACACGTGAATCACAGACATATGGCAAAAAAAGTTACATAGTTTTTACATATGGCAATATACAATTACTAGTTTACCAGTTACAAATTTACATTTTTTAGTATTAATTATACTATTTTTTGTTATTTGGGAATTACTAATTAGGGTATATAATGTGGATAATGAAATTATTATTTCATACAATATTTCAATATCAACAAATTTTACTAAAAAAATGTAAACAATGACAGATTCTCTTGAGTCCGTATGATTTGAAAACACTTTTTGGACTTATTATAGAATTTGCTAAACTGTTCGTTAATACACAAATAAAACAAAATATAAATGAATGCTATAATATCTGTGATTTTAGTTCTTTTGGTCCTAACCCAAAAGAAATACAAAATCACAGATATTATACGCGATCGACCGCTCGCAGATCGTTGTGGAGATTTTTGAAGGTGATCTGGATCGTTAGAGGCATTCGTTGTTTGGTAATTTTAAGTTTCATGTGACCATTGATCCATAAGGCTAGAAAAATGATCTCTCAATGAATCTCAAAATAGATTGTACCTATACAAAAAAACACACAAGATGTAAACTTGATAGGAGTAAAATCTTTAATCCTTGACGATCGAAGTATTGGAACAACTATTTTATAAAATTGCTATACTCGGATATGTCAATTCTATCTTGATAATATTGTCCGGACGAACAATACACGTTACACGCATATGTCATCAGGTTTAATTTAAGAAAGAGTTATTATGTTGCGGTTTATATCAGAACAAATAATTGTAATAAACAAAAGTACATAAGCCAAAAGTGCCACTATACAATATTTCATTTCAATAGTACGTTTTTCAGTAAATAAACAGGTATAATATCAATCGAAATAACATAATGATTGAATGAGCCCAAAAGCGTGGCCGGGGTCTTTTGCGAGGATAGCCTAGGATTTTACCGCTTTAAACCTACATGATATTAAAAGAGCACAAAACTTAGATTTATGTCAAAAAAAATAATACAATAAAGGCGTTCTACCCTAATTAAAAATAAGATTTAAATACAGTTTACTCAATCGACTGAAGTTTAATAGCAATATTTAGATTATAATATATACATATGATGTTAGGCTATAGTTCAGAAACTATCGTCAAACAATAACCTCTTTGGGACTGCCAAACGATTAAAAAGTCATTATACATTATCACCCTAGGAGCAACGAGCGGACACGCTAACGAGAGAACTTAACAAAGCTTTCGTCAGGGAGTATAACAAATAAAGATTCCTTAGAAATGTCATTAATAGATAAAAGGCCGATTAAGTTAACAAACATTATAAGAAGTGCTGGTCATATCACAGCGTATGAAAAAAACTTAGAAAAATTCGTATTCAAACATACCAAAGGGAATAAAACGACAAACACTGGTTTTGTAAAAATAATCGTTGCGTAATAGCGAGTAGGCGCAATTTCCCGGACATAGAAACCTCCGGCGATTAAAACGTGCCAAACGGGGGCGAGTCGCGCCCGCGCAAAGTGATCAAGATGAACGAGCAGCCGGTGTATTTTTGTTGCGGAAATTAAGAGAAAGACGCCCCCCCCGGTGGTAGTCTTTTAACAAACATTGTCTTGGCTCAATATTGTTAAATATAGTAAGAGTATTCCTATAATATAAAAGTGCACTAAAATATTAAAATCAATAATATTGTGTACATAAATATGTATACATCCGATACAACGTAGACCTATCAAGTTACGTAAGTGGCGGTTTTATAGCAACACATCAGGAGGATTAGGAGTTTCTCACATTTACGAAATGCATGATCGTCTAAAAAGAACAGGCATCGGACAAATGATCAAAGAGAATAAAAAAGGTGCACGTTGTTAGTAAGAAGGTATAGATTAAATATAACTTCGATAGGATAACTAACCTGTAACTGAAAAATACATATTTAAAACGTTTGGATGTCCTCATTATATATGAAAGTAAAACTATTAGAATCGGCGTGCTCGGAACTTACGATCTCATTTTTCGCTAGGAATAAAATGTGAAGTAAAAACAGGTAAGGACCAAGGCTCTTTGAAAATTTTAAAAATGTTTGATGCACAATACTTACTTCAAAAAATTTATAAATGTCTTATGATAATATGCAATATTTATATTTCATCATCTGTAGCCTATAGAGTTACTAATATTATTTTAAAAGTACACGAAAAAGTAGTTAACCAACGTATTAACTAAATAACAATCCAACACAAAAGATACTTGCGTAATGAATATTGGCCATCATTGCTAGAATAAGACAAACGAATGCAATCGCAAGTTTTGCGTGGGAAAGGAATTGAAAATTCGGTCACGCTGAGATTATTAATCAGTTGAGTAAAAACAGTATTTTGTTTTCCTTATTTTCTTGTAAGTAGTATATTGGTTTCGTTTAATTCAAAGCCAGAGTTAGTTAAAAAAATTTTGTGGTTGAATGAAATTGAAATAAGCTAAAGGGGTATGAAATACAAGTTTCAAAAAAATCTATTACTCAGGTAACAATGAGAAAACGTCCGGTTAAAATTTACGTACGGTTTAAGTCATAGTGGGAAAAGTAATTATTGTCATTATGTTAAAAAAAAATATATTTTAACGTAGTGTAACTTAAACAAGCTATTATTGTATGCAAATTAATGCGGAAAATAAATAAACGATTTCAGCCTTTCGGCAATTTTCTCATAACAATGTAAGTTTCATAAGTGGTGTAATTATCTTTTGATGGTCTCAATAATAAATGTAGTATATAAATAATGTTTAGATTTTATTATACCTCTTTTATATTTTAGTATGAATGTACTCGAAGAATTATTCCTTTTATTGAGAATTGGATATGGGTAGGCTAAAGATAAAGGGCGAATCTATTTTGATAGACATTACGTGTGTTAAGGTGGTCTAAAACTAACCTAACGCTCGCTGCAAGGGGTTACTTGAGGTGGATTTAGATAAAACAAATATTTTTTACTCTTTTTTTAACTTCACGCTTTTATCGCACAAGGCAGGATAGGCAGAGGGAACTGCAGGGACAGTGGGAAACCTAGTGTTAAGACATCCGGTGCGTAGTCACTTCTTTCTCCGTCCACGCTTTCCGCCGTTTTAGAGGCATTTGCGTGTTGATGGCGGAACTCAACGCCGCGCTTGCCTAGGTTTGCCTAAGAGCGAAGAGAAAATTACAGAAGACATACTATCTCACGCTCTATCCCTAGCGGGGGTAGTCAGAGGAGGACGGTGAGAGCAAACGCTGCGTCCCTGCAGACCTCTTGCCCTCGTCCACTGTAAGTAACCTTCTTCTGCATGCTACTCGGGGGAGTCCCTCCGCTGTTTACGTGACATTCCTCGTATCTTCGATACTGGTTTGGAAAGGCAACCGAGGTTCCCTTTACCTCTCTTACCACACACTTTTCCTCGTACATCTTTTTACCATTCTTCGTCACTCATTTTCGACGTGCAAACCAACTGAGAACGTTTGCGTCAGTCTACTGGACATCCTCGTGGTAACTACCATCCTGTGTACGTATTGTTGCGGATTCGGTCAGCTAAGCTGAGCTTCCGCCTTCCTTCGACGGAGCGCATCTCCACAGCATTCAGTTTTTTCTTCTTCTTGTCATACCACGTTCAGCGACATTATACACAGCTCGAACCAAAAAACTGCATTGTGTAGGCCAAACCGTGCAGCGATGTGCCTTCTGCCGTCCCCACCAACGAAGCTAAGGCAACCGTCATTCTGTACGGCCACGCAACACGTTTTCCACATCCATTCGTATCTAAACATCTCTATCTTAACATATTCCTAGTATACTTACTGCATGTCACGTGTTCTAATAAATTTCCCTCACGAAATCTGCATATATGTCCTTTCTCGGCTCTTCAACATACCAGAACCTTTGGTCTACTTGATTCAGGCTAGCCCATTAGTTTCCCACCCCGTCTGGCAGAAGGGGACCCAATGCCTGCCTCGCTTCGATGATGCAATAAGCATGCATCCTCTGCGTGACAACAAGCAATTTACCTCAAGCACCAACTTTTACCCCATATCATTTCTTTCATTACTGGAGCCAGCGATCCAAATACAACTTGAACACCAACGCCGACCTGCCCCGCATTGTTTGACATCCGATTGGCGCCAAACCGAGGCGACCGTCGGCTCCTATCGCCATCACAGGTGGAGGAATCTCTCTAACGAGACTTTACCCTGCAGCAAGGATCCGCGCAAATTGACCGGGGTGTAATCCACCTTTTTCTCACAACCCTGCAACGCCTTCTCCCAAGTCATAAAAGCACCGAAAACCTTGACAGTTTACAGCCAAACCCTTCTCTGTGCGCAGGCGGAATGGAAAAGATCTGATCCCTGCATCCTCTTCCAGGGTCTAAAATCATTGGGCCCCCAAGTAGCCTTTCGTGCTCTTTCTTGCATTCTTCTCCGCTAAAAGTTTGCAGCTACTTTACCACCCTAAGCGAATCAAACTGCTAGCAATATTGAGCTTTGCACAGTGATCTGTGAACTCTGTCGCCTTTATACAATGGCACGATGATGCACTTGCCAATCCTTGGGACCTCCCCGCTTGCCAGCACAACTTTCACAGAAACCAGAACAAGTCCAAGAGGCGAGGTCCACCAGATTGAATCTCGGCAGTACTCCATCCGCTCCGCTGATACCCCATTTTCAAGCTTCTGATTCCACTCTACTTCTTTTATATGGATTTCGCCTCTGTTACCTCAAAGAGAGGCTTGTCGATGTTACGTGAGGCGAAAGCGTCTCTCACTTATACATCTCTTATGGAATTCCGCCATCCACTGCAAAACGTGTGATCTGTTTGTGAATATATCACCGTCCTCGAACGCAACCCACTTTCATCTACAGGTTGACGAACAACCCGTGAATCACTAATTCTCGAAGAAAAGCTTGGTGTTATTCAGGAAGGTGCTCGTCAACTTTCATCCTCTTTTACTTCGTTTATTTCCCGCTTCATCTTTATCAGTGCTTTCGTTTGGGGCTTTGCCAGTTGCTCTTTCTTTTTACTATATAGCTAATTTTATTCTCCAGAGGCCTTTAATGCCTGCCATTGACTTCGTCTTTCTGCTACAGCACTCGCACTTATCATCCACCCTTTCGTCACGCTTACTTAAGCCTCTTGTCATTGTACAAAATAACTCGTCGCAGCTGCAACCACTGCAGTTCTAAGGTTCTGCAACATACTTCAACGCTTTCATTCCGTTACAAAATGTCTAGCTTTTTGGAAACATTTTGTATATTCTCTCTGATCGGGGGATCTGAAGGTTCAGCTTCTTAGGCGATAATCGCGATTCAAGTCTGAACCCTTGTGCTAGTCCCTCCTACGAAACCAACCCCTAAATATAGCATTACAGATAGTGAGTACGTTCCAAGTCGGCACCCCTAAACACACGTGTGTCCTCACTGGTCTGTCGCACCGATTGATCACGGGTAATAAGTCAATCAACTGTTCTTCCAGGCGGCTCCCATGTTATACATGGAATTTGTGGTATCAAACATCGTGTTTTGGCCACAAACAAACCTTTGCCTGCAAGTTCCAAACGAGCTTTCCAGCCTAATTCACTCTGCTGTCCACCATATTGACCGAAACACCTCGGAACTAAACACTTCTGCGGTTCCGACAAATCCATCCTGTTCTCACATTAATATAATCTGTCATTTCCTTAACAATGCCTAGAAATCCCTGACACTTCCAAAAACTCCACGTTCGCGCAATGAAAGCTGAGGATACCGGCGCATATGCCACACAAGATATTCTTGTATCCCAGCCTTGAAGCGACACACAAGCAGTCTAGGGTTGATCGCTCGTACTCTACCACTGCACTAAACCAATCGAGGAGGACAATAAACACCTAACCTGACACCCGCGTTCGCTCTTGGAACGTGCGGGCCGAGAGCGACGAGGTGCAGGCAAATCTTGGTTGCTCATTGCCTTTGTGGGTCTCAGTAATCAAGGATATCCAAATCTCGTCATCCATAACATCGAATCGTTCAGTCGTCTTCTGGTTCCATTCCTTCCTCTTACTTACACGTCAAGTATTGTAGTCACGTACCCATTACCGCCGTTTGGACAATGGCGTGCTGGGTGGCGGTCCCCAACGCCGACATTCGTTATCCACTTGTACACCCTCGGGGACGCACTGGTGGCGTCGCCTCGAGGGGACGACCTCGCAGGGTGCTCCCGTATGGTGCTCGTGGATTGATGGGATGTTGCAGACCTAGGTAGGGCTGGCAGGGGGCCGCTCGTGCACGCTCCATCTGCGACGAAGAGGAAAATGGAAATAGAAAAACATCCATTCACGACTAGGGATCGAAACATGTAAACAACGTGCGTTACAGGCAGACGTTGCGCCTCGGCGCACGGACGGGTCTTTAATTTTTTTCCAGATTTCAATTAATAATTAAAAACAACACTTCAATCTCAATCGCAACGCATTCTGTAAATTCCTCCGGGTAGCCACAGGACGGTGTCTCCCGGTAGCCAGAATTCTGGAAAGGGGTGGCATGACAGATCGATTATTAGCGTTATAAGAAGGCATAAGAATTACCCGTAATTATTTTCAAACATAATAAAAACGTTATATTGTTGGTTTGAGTAAATAACGTTTACTAAACAACAATAATCAGGGACTTATAGTAAAAGTAGATTCAATAAATCATCATCATCTGTATTTATTTTACATTAAAATTTTCATCGATAAATGTAAAGCTAATAGAAGTATTCACTTTGTGTTAGTATCATTATAACCACAGTGTTGCTATAACCAATGGAGCAACTAGACAGTACAGCGGCGGTTCCTAAACAAGTGCGACGATTATATTATGATCTTGTTAATTTTAATATGCTTCGTAGCTACTAGAAAGTTAAGAACATAGTCTTGTGGATGTACATATTTAATAAAAATTATCGTGTCTGCTAATAACTCGTGGCATCTTGCCATTAGGGAAACACTAAATAAAGATTTGTTTGCAAAGGTTGCAGCACGATTAAATCTTCAGGAAAGATTTGCGGACAAAAGGCTATAATTGAATTTATAGAGTGAGTTTTAATAAAAGATGAGTATTGATCAATGAACAATGGAACATGTTAGAAAAAGGTACAGATATATTTGTAGGTAATTCACAGTTACTAAGTGATTTCAACTGAACATCGTAATTGTTTTGGAAACCAATAGTTAATTGTGAAAACAGACGGAGGACGGAGAGGGGATGGGGAGGTTTTTGTCAGTATTATTTATTCGGATTTCCTTTCAAGTGTACTTTTTTAGACGGGGGAAAAAAAAAGGTAACAAATTCATAAAATCAGTGGACTAATCCACAATGATAAGATAAAGTGTCCACGCTCTAATTCTAAGAATCTTGTAATTTTGTAAACCATTGAGGTAAGTAGAGTGAGATGAAACTTTTTTGCTTTTTTTTCTTAACTTTTAAAAAAAAATAACCTCAAACATTTGTAAGATTACGATTTTACGATGAGATTATGGGCACTATTTGTACGTGCGCAAAATTAATTATATTGGAACTTAAATTTTCAATGATTCATAGAATACTACTTAACGTGGGAAATTTGCGAGTAACTTTACCATAAATCATATTTGTGCTAGTTATTTAAGCACTGAAGTTTATGATTACAGTTTAGCCTAAAACTGAATTAACCGGAAAAACAATAAAGTATGTCGCTGATCTGTAATTGGCGAAATTTAGGGAACCATACTAGACAATTATGGCTACGTAAAACTCTGTAATGCAGTGGAATTATAAGAACACTACATATCGGTGGACTTAGGAATCCAATATATAAGTGATTTAGTATTCTATGACAGATATTTTGGTCGCTTCAATTCCGATAGTGAAGGGTATGGCAGGGTAGGAAACACTATTCATAGGTCTTGCAGTAGAACTTAGGAACCTAGTGTTAAGGACACTCCCCGTTGAGATCAGGTAGATCAGGCTTTCTACGTCCCACTTTCTGATTTTTTGAGGATTTGAGTGTTGCGTGCGGAACTCAACGCGCGCATGGCTAGTTCCTAGCGCAAGAAAAGGAAAATAGAAAAAAGCCATCCCTACCCGAGTGGAATCTCTTGAGAAACCCTGAAGCGTGGGGGTAAGGCAGCGATACGCCTTTGCGCCAGACGGCCTCAACGGCCGATATTGTGCTTTCAATGTTACATATACATAAAATTGTAGGAAAACTGCTGCAGGTATATAAAAAATAAGAGGACTATGTTACGTTCATTGTCAGTTTTCAACCAAAACCTGTAGAGGCACGTAAACTTTTTTTAACTATCAGAAACACAAAAGGATAGATAGTAAATTCTAGATTAAAGGGAACTTTACACTATGGTATCAACCGTGACGCCCTCTCTCATGCCCCCCGTATTATCGGCCGTGGCCTCTTGGTTCCGGACTTGGTGGTTGGCTGATCGTCAGAAATTTTTAAAAGAAGATCTAGTTCCTCATATTTCTTGATGGATAATAGCGGTAAGATGGTATGCATCCCCTTCTCAAATCACGTGTTTTCCTTCCTACCATGTGCACCCAACACCTCAACAATAACACTGTTACCAAACAATTTTTAATTCCACCCCCTGTCCTTACGCTGTCCTCCGGCGTTCCCGTCCTCCTTTACTCTCACCGGTTTTTTTTTTCAACCAATCCTTTCGTATCTCCTAAAAAAAAAAAAAAAAAAAAAAAAAAAAAAAAAAAAAAAAAAAAAAAAAAAAAAAAAAAAAAAAAAAAAAAAAAAAAAAAAAAAAAAAAAAAAAAAAAAAAAAAAAAAAAAAAAAAAAAAAAAAAAAAAAAAAAAAAAAAAAAAAAAAAAAAAAAAAAAAAAAAAAAAAAAAAAAAAAAAAAAAAAAAAAAAAAAAAAAAAAAAAAAAAAAAAAAAAAAAAAAAAAAAAAAAAAAAAAAAAAAAAAAAAAAAAAAAAAAAAAAAAAAAAAAAAAAAAAAAAAAAAAAAAAAAAAAAAAAAAAAAAAAAAAAAAAAAAAAAAAAAAAAAAAAAAAAAAAAAAAAAAAAAAAAAAAAAAAAAAAAAAAAAAAAAAAAAAAAAAAAAAAAAAAAAAAAAAAAAAAAAAAAAAAAAAAAAAAAAAAAAAAAAAAAAAAAAAAAAAAAAAAAAAAAAAAAAAAAAAAAAAAAAAAAAAAAAAAAAAAAAAAAAAAAAAAAAAAAAAAAAAAAAAAAAAAAAAAAAAAAAAAAAAAAAAAAAAAAAAAAAAAAAAAAAAAAAAAAAAAAAAAAAAAAAAAAAAAAAAAAAAAAAAAAAAAAAAAAAAAAAAAAAAAAAAAAAAAAAAAAAAAAAAAAAAAAAAAAAAAAAAAAAAAAAAAAAAAAAAAAAAAAAAAAAAAAAAAAAAAAAAAAAAAAAAAAAAAAAAAAAAAAAAAAAAAAAAAAAAAAAAAAAAAAAAAAAAAAAAAAAAAAAAAAAAAAAAAAAAAAAAAAAATATATAATATATATTATATATATATATAGATATATATATATAATATCTATATAATATATCGATAATATTTATTATATTATATTAGAATATATATATATATATATATATATATATAATTTATATAATATATATATATTTCTATATATCTATATATATAATATATAATATAATATATATATATATATATATATATCTATATATAGATATATATATATATATATATATATCTATATATACTACTATCTCTATCTTTATATATATATAGATATATCATATATATATCTATATATAATATATATATATATATATATATTATATATATGTATATTATATCTATATATATATATTAAAATGAATAGCTTATTTAGAAATAAAATCTCATATTTTACATCAGTAAAAAACAAGAACAAAAATAAACAAAAATAAAGAAATAATAAAATAAAATTTACTAATAATAAAAAAAAAAAACTATAATAACTTAAATCTACTACGAATATACATGTTTCTCTATGATGCTATCAGTAACCATTTTTGGTACAATAGGGCTACAACCTAATCTCTCAGCAAGGTTCCTTTAATTTATGGTTATTACTACGCTCCAACTCTTGACAAAACTCCAGCGATTCGTTTTCTTGGATAGCATCAAACGAGTTCCAGCCCCGCGTCACTAAACATGCCTGCGGCACTACTAGCTGCTAACCCAATCAGACGGTCTATAGATATTATTGTACTGGACACGACCTATCAGAGGACCGCTTTGGTATCGAGTCCCGAGGTGGCACGTGTAAAAATTTGACAATACGTCATGAATAGGTGATCTTTCGTTCAACATTAGCTTTATGAAATCTCTCAAATTGGGTAGAGTGTGGATGCGTCAAAAGAGAATAAATATATACATTACAATTGTGAGAATAGCTACAGAAATCAGATGTAATATATAATTCTAAAAAAAAAAACAGAATGTAGTATTAGGTCAGAAAAGGTTCCGACGAATGTTCCACCAGTTTGGATTGGTGGTTGGTTAGTTAAGATAGTGCAGAAGTTCAAGTATCTTGGTTACATAGTTAAATCTGACTGAAAGGACGACGCTGTATAGATGGGCGGCAAACGTAGGGCTTTATCAATTGTTGGTACATGATAGCGAGGAGAGTTTCATAAGCTAATGTTGAAAGACGACAGATCACCGATTCAGGACGATTGTCCCAAAATTTTTACAGTGCCACCTAGGGCCGATATCACACAAGCGGTCCTGGCTAGTATGCGTGTTCCAGTGTATACAATACTTCTATAGACATCTGAGGGCGGGTTAGCACGCTATTGTTAGTGTGCCTCAGGCATGTTTATTGACGCCGGGGCTGGACTCGTTTGATGCTATCCAGGAGAAAAAGAATCCGCTGGATGTAGGTCAAGAGTTGGAGCAGAGTAATAACCATATATTAAGGATTGCTGATAGATTATGTTGTAGCCCTATGTAACAAAAATGGTTACTGATAAGCAGACATAGAGCAAAAACAGGTATATTCCAGAGTAGATTTAAGTTAGTATAGTTTTTTTTTTATTATTATTAAATTTTATTTAATTAATTATTATTTTGTTTATTTTTGTTCTTGTTTTCCATGATGTAAAATATGGAGATTTGATTCTGAGAATAAAGCTATCATGTAATAATATAATATTAGATCTTACTATATATATACAATATATATATATAGATATATATAATAAGCCACGGATTATCTTATTATACCATATATATGAGATTATATATAGATATATATTGATAATATATACCAGTTACTATAATATATATATCTATATATATTATATATAACTATATATACTATCGATAGATAACTAATATATTATATATATTATATATATATATATTATATATATAGTATAGAATATATATATATATATATATTATAGATATACGTATTATATATAATAATATATATATATATTATATAATATATTATATATATACCTGAGTATATAGTAATATTATATATCTATATGATTGATATTATATATATATATATATATATATATATATATATATATGGATGTAATATATATCTATATAATATATAGATATATAACTATATATATATAACGGATGTAAGCACTTATCGACAGCACAGAAATCAAATCCACATATTATACATCATAAAAACAAGAAACAAAAATAACAAAAAACTAATAATAGTAAAAATAAGAATTTAGAAATAATTAATGAGAACAAAAAAAAACACTATACTAAACTTAAACTACTACTGACATATACATGTTTTCTCTATGCTGGCTATCAGAACCATTTTTGTGACATAGGGGCTACAACATAATCTATCAGCAAGTTCCTTAATTATATTGTTATTACTCGCTGCAACTCTTGACATAAATCCAGCGATTCGTTTTCTCTGGATAGCATCAAACAAGTCCAGTCCCGCGTCAATAAACATGCCTGAGGCACTACAACAGCGTGCTAACCCCATCAGATGACTATAGATATTATTGTACTGGACACGAATTCTATCCAGAGACCGCTTTGTGCATCGAGTCCAGAGCTGGCACGTGTAAAAATTTTTACAATACGTCCTGAATAGGTGATCTTTCGTCTCAACATTAGCTTTATGAAATCTCCTAGCTATCATATTACCAACAATTGATAAAGCCCTACGTTGCCGATCTATGTCAGCGTCGTCTTTCAAGTCAGATGTGACTATGTGACCGAGATACTTGAACTTATGCACTATCTTAACTAACTGACAACCAATCCAAGCTGGTGGAACATTCTTCGGACCTCTTCCTGACCTAAATACTAACATTTCTGTTTTTTTTTTAGAATTATATATTAAATCATGATCTGTAGCATATCTCTCACAAATGTTATGTATATATTTATTATCTTTTGACGCTATCCACAAATCTACCCAATTTTTGGTGTCTTCATATGATGTGAAGCGTTGCTCAGACAGACCATGTGCCATCGACCGGAACAGGTGATAATCGGAAGGGGCTAAGTCTGGTGAATACGGCGGGTGGGGTAAAACTTCCCAGTTGAGTGTTCCAAGTATGTTTTTACCGGCGCCGCAACATGTGGACGAGCATTATCGTGTAAAAGAATAATTTTGTCGTGTCTTGAGTAGTAATGGGCGCGTTTTTCCTTAAGTGCCCGACTCAATCTCATCAATTGTGTTCGGTAGAGAGCTCCAGTAATAGTTTCGCTTGGTTTCAGCAATTCATAATACACGACACCAAGCTGATCCCACCAAATACACAGCATAAGTTTTTTTCCATGAATATTCGGCTTAGCTGTCGATGTTGATGGTTCGCCGGGCTTAACCCATGACTTTCTCTTCTTTGGATTATCGTAGTGAATCCATTTTTCGTCACCAGTGACTATACGATGCAAAAAAATCTTTTTTTTTATTCCTGGCAAGCAGCATTTCACTCATGCATAATCGGCGTTCAACGTCTCTCGGCTTTAGTTCATATGGAACCCAATTTCCTTGTTTTTGAATCATTCCTAACGATTTTAAACGATGTGAAATTGCTTGTTGAGTCACTTGTAATGTAAGTGCAAGTTCTTTTTGCGTTTGGGACGAATCTTCCTCCAATAGTACTTCTAATTCCATGTCTTCGTACACTTTCGGCCTTCCACTGCGTTCTTTGTCCTTTACGTAAAACTCACCTTTCTTAAACTTTTTAAACCATTCCTGACAACTTCTCTCACTTAAAGCAGCTTCACCATATGCTTCTAAAAGCAATCGATGCGCCTCAGCTGCAGATTTTTTCAAATTAAAGAAGTAAATCAAAAGTTCCCGCAAATGATGCTTTTGGGCACAAAACTTGACATTTTTGCACGAAAAAAATTTCGTGATGCTGATACGGAATCACTAGTACTTTAAGGTTATGGTGTTGCCGGATGACGAAACTTGGGATATTACGTTTTACATTTACAATTTCTCCAAAAACCCTTTGGTGGGGCCATCTTTTGACAAACCGCGGAAACTTATTTGTACACCCAATATATATATTACATTGGAATTAGAAGTGGGTGGTAGTTTCCCCATCTAATGCAGATTGAATAGAGTCTTTTGAAGATGTAAATTTATGCGTTGTAATTATAGGACCGTCGTGGAGCAGAGGCGCAACGTCTGCCTGAAACGCGACGGTTATGGGTGCGATTCCCAGTCAGGTAAGATGGATTTTTCTATTTCCATTTTTTTCGCTCTGACATAAAACGCCCCAAAAAAGGGGACCCCAAAAACCAAAGGGGGCCAAAAAAGGAGATCAAATTTTTAAATAACATTTCCTCACCCCCTTGCCCCCCCTCTTGGCGGGATAAACTGAAGTAAAAAAAAAAATTATAGAGGTTTACTTTCGCAGCCACCCAAAATCTTTATTTTCTTTTTTTAATTTCCCTTTGAATTTTGGGGGTCTTTCTGCCTTAAAAAAAGCCCAAAAATTTCAGGTTTTCTTCCCTACTTATGGTCCTCTTTCTTTAAAAATTTCTTTTTGGGATCTCATTTTTTTCCAAAAGCTTTTTTCAATCAGAAAAATCTTACAGTGTTTGGGAGTTTTAAGTTTCTAATTGCGTCGTTTTTTAAATAAATTTATTTGACTTGAATTGGAGAAGGGGGGTTTAAATATTAATAATCTAATCTTTTTTCAAAATGCATTTAAGGTAAAAACAGACTTTTTTAAAAAATTTTCCTGAAGTTTTTATATTACCAATTTACAAAAATTTTTTAAGGGAGTCTTTGGACCAAAACAATTCAACAAGAAAAAATTTGGGGAATAATACAAGTTAGTCCCTAATATTAACAAAATTTTTTGCAAATAGAATTTAATGTTAATATTGGCTATACAACTATTTGCTTTGCTTAACGTAACAATGAAATATTACCCTTTGTACGTTCAGGGCCAATTTTTTTAAATATTCTTTAATCAATTTTAATCTTGGCACAATATTTTTGCATGTCAAATATAAAAATTATACATATTATAAAATTCTTATTACTAATTACGGGATTTTTGAGTTATACAAAATAATATGCATGTTTTGCTCCTATAGTCACGTTACTCCGCGTGTTTGGACACATCACAAATTTTCTTGTATATTAACAATTTTGAAAGCGGCTCTAATCGCAAATCACTTCAATTTTGTTTCTTGTTCAGCAACTGTGGAGAACCGTGTAGGGTAGCCCGTTGACGTCTGGAAAGATCACGATGTACATATTGATGTATTAGCCCAGTCATATTAGGTAAAAAAGGGGTCAACCTCGGAATGAAAGATAATAAGCTGCAAATGGTATGAACCTTTGTTTTGTCATTCTAAATGTTGTCTCAAAAGTCACAACGTTATCGTGTCCACGTTCAAGATATTCAAGGTCAAAGGTCACAAAAATCGGTTTTTCGCGAATATTGGCTTTTCCCATCGGTTAAATGAGATTTTTATTTTTATAAAAGTTGTAGGCTATAAAATTCCCTAAACTTTTGTTTAACTTTTTTTTCATACGACCAACCGTTTTGAAGGTAGAGCGCGAAGAGTGCACATCGTACAGTCATATACGGCCTAATGCAAGGTCAAGCGTGAGTTATGCTTATCAGTACGTTATAAAGTCAATTATTTACTTGGAAATTAAAATTTAAAAAGTGTTTTTTATTTTAATTACAAATTTATTTTTAATTTTATAAATTAAGTTAAGTAATTTTGATTATTTTTATATATAACTATTCATATTTAACTTTTAAGTATAAAATATTATTAATTCTGGATTATATATTTTAGTTTTATTTTAAGTTAAATTATAGTAAGAGTATATATTTTACACATATTTTATTTATTATTAAATACGGCATAATATCATTTATCAAAATGTGAGTTCAAATATCAAAAGTATCTTTTTTGATTTTTTTTAAAAAGGAAAGGAAGTAATTATTTTTTTTTTTTTTTTTTTTTAAAAATTTATTATTTATATTATTATTTATTTTTTTTAAATTAAATATATATATTTTTCTTATCGGATTATTATACAGTGAAGCGTTGAGGCAAGCTTGTCCGTTGCACTGGCCGCAAGCTAAAGAACATTGTAGCCCTGATTTTCTGCATCCACAGCGGGAACACAAATTTTGCAATTGCAAAATATTACGTTTAGTAGTTCGGCGGGTGCTGGAGGTAATAACGTTCGTATGGGCTCCAGGATTCATTTTCAAGCATCCACCCATTCTTGGGGTTTCTAAGTCCTTCCCTAACACGTTTGAATCTGGTAGTAGACACGTTATGTGTTATGAGCTGCTACACTTGTTGGTGGAAGTGTTGACAGTTGTACAGGTTTATTTGTTTTGTAAATTTGATGAATTGCGTGTAGCGGAAATGATCAATGTTGTCCTCAGATTTTGAAGCATTATATAATGCCAACAAGATGCGCACTCCATTTTCTAATAATGTTTGTTTGGGCAGTTTTCTTGTTGAATACTTCCACCGGTTTATCTAAATCAGGAGTTTTTCCAATGCCTAGTAACAGTTTTTTTCCTTTTTAAATAGGCAGAAGTCGTGTCACAGCCACTGAATGCGTGTAAAAATAAATGTCCTTTTATTCGAGGAATTTGTCAAAATTTTTAGTATATTTTGTGTTTTGACATTGCCTACTGCCTATGCATCCAAAAAAAAGCTGAGCATATGAAACCCTCCAAGTTTGACAACTGTTTAGACAAGTCTGAGTTTGCATCTGACGAAGCAACCATTTCCGTGCTTTGAGTACAGGGGCTGATCAATGTAATTAGCACGTTTTTGTGTGTGACTTGGCAATTTTTATAGCACTATGAAAAGTTTAAAAATTGTGTCAAATTCTGGCAGGATGATCAAGAAAGGTAGAAATATAACCTGAGAAGTTGAAAAATTTTTTTTTTTTCGAAGTGTTGAAGATAGCCATTCCACCCTGGCAACGGTGAAAGATTCTTCCATTTCCGTATAACCACAAAAAATCAACTGCTTTAAAATTTTTTTTTCAATCGTACTTGATCATCATGTGTTTTTGGATTGAATTTTGCTGTACCCAGGTACAATGGCTTTCATATGCTAAAAGGTACAGTGATATTGCTCAACTTTTTTGCATCGGTTTAGTTGTACTTTTTTTTATGCGATCATCAAAAATTTACAGCATCTTTCGGAGTAATTTTTTTTATCATTTCCCCTAACGTGAAGAGTATTATTACCGTCAAGAGTACTGACATTAATATCTGCTTTTCTCCAAAATTGTACCAACGCACCAGCTCTGATGGTAAAATACGAGGTTGTGGATGGTAAATGATGAAACTTCATACTGTATGGTTTATATATGTGCAGCAAAACCCAAAGATGTCACGAGGTGCATTTTGACGTTGAAGGTTCATCTATTGTGCGCGTTTTGAGCAAAAATAACTTTTTTACCGGTACACTTTTCGCACTCGGAATGCACTTTTACGAATTTAAAGTATTTAAAATAGTCTAATGCCCCATCATTTTTTCAATACTTGCTTTTTTAAATTTGAAAACCCACGTAGACATTCACAGAAACACCTTCTGAAAGTTTTTATCAATAAAAACACAAATCAGCCTAGCTCTTAAAACCGTACGTCCGTATTTGCAACGGAAAATTTCAAAACAAGAATAATTATGATATAAAAAGTGGGAGAGTTTTGGCCCCTTGAATAATATAAACATCTGCCCGGGCAATGAAAGAAAAGGGCATAGGGTAGGGACAAGTTTTTCCAGGTATATAGTATTGAGAAATTTACGCGTTTTAAAGAAAAGATTTAATGTCGTGTTAACTTAAATAAAATAAAATATAATCCAAAATTTAATAATATTTTATTAAATGTTAAATATGAATAGTTTATAAAAATAAGTTACTTACTTTAAATTTAAATAAAATTTACACTGGCGGCAAAAATAAAAAAAGCCCGGGAGAAAAAAGTGAGATGAATTCTTATGGCTTTGGTTAGCAGAATGCAAATTTTTTAAGAGTTGTAACGTCTTTTTTCGGGATACTGCCCGTTGAAAAAAAATACCAAAATTTTATATAATAAAATCCTATTATTTTATAAAAGAAAATTAAAATTTTTTTTATTTAAAATATGATCAGAATGTCTTTTAAAATAACCTTGAATTAAAAAACTAATACAAAAAAAAAATAAGCTTTATTTTGTAGATCGTTTCCTTTTAAATTTTTTTCTGTTTCTCGATTTATTTTTCCCGCAAAAAACAGCAACATTGTGGGGTCCCCTTGCCATTGTTCTTTTTTCCCTGCGGGAATGTTTGAGGAAACTTTTTCATGTTCGTCGGACACGAAACCCCGATTTTCCCGGGAAAAAAATCAAAGCGAATGCAAGAAAGGGATTTTAATGAATGTTGCATCCGCTTGTTGGATGTTTTTTTATCTAGAGTATCCCCTTTTATATTTTTCTACAAAAAAAAGAGTCATTTTTGTGTTTTTTTGCTCTTCCCGATATAGGGTGACTTAAACTTAATATTTTTTTTGTCCCTTTTAACCAGCCGGTCAAAGCTTAGACATTTTTGCAACATATTTTGTCAACCATTTTTTTTTCTTTCATCTATTCCAAACAAAAAAACAAGATAAGCATTTTTTATTAAGGGTTTTTTTTTACATGTAAGGCTACTCAAAATCACCACAAAATAATAAAATTGTTTGGTGAATTTTACATGAACGGGGCATTTTTTGAACCTAAAAAAATTAAAAAAAAGGGATTGTAATTTTTATAAAAAATTTTTATAAAAGGTTTTTTAATCATGAAATATATTTTTAAAAATTAACTTACCAAAAAACCAAATGAAAAAACAAACACCTTTGTTTTTTTAACTTTTCCCAAGGTCGTCACAATTCAAAACAATGCATTTGCGCATTTTTTTTAGTAGTAGTAAACCACAGTTGCTATCTTTTCTATACGAGCTAAATACAGAATACAATGAAAATATGCGAAAATTTTACGAATATCGTTGCCTGTTTCGTTTTATGATGAATCAGAGACACCTTAAAAAAAGTCATTAATCAAAATTTTACTGCGGAAAAAATTATCACTAATATTGTATTTTGTCTGTTATAGTAAAGTTGATATTCCATTATTTCTTGATTTGATGCCGACCAGTTTATTTAAAATTTTGTAATAAATAATAGGCATTGTTTAAATTTTAATTTCCAAGTAAAAAATTGACTTTTAACGTCTGATAAGCATAACTCACGCGACCTTGCATTAGGCCCTATATGATGTACGAGTGCACTCTTCGCGCTCTACCTTCAAAAGGTTGGCGTATGAAAAAAAAGTTTAAACAAAAGTTTTAGGGAATTTTATAGCCTACAACTTTTATAATAAATGCAAAAACTCATTTAACCCATAGGAAGCCAGATTTCGCGAAAAAAACCCATTTTTTGACCTTTTACCTTGAATATCTTGGGACGCGGACACGATAACGTTGTGACTTTTGAGACAACATTTAGAATGACAAAACAAAGGTTCATAAATTTTCAGTTATTTCTTTTTTTATTCCGAGGTGAAAGCCCCAAAATGACTGGGCTATATACCCCGCTGGGCCCAGCGATGATGCTTTTTCGGTATACAACGTAGATGAAAACAGATCCATCAATGTAATATTACAAGTAAAAGAAATTTTGAGTGGACGCATGGAATTTCAATTCTTTTATATGATTATTTTCAGCAGCTGTAAATCCAACAGCTGTCAGCTGCAGCATTTTTTTAAAGCTCCAAAATTCGTCTTTGTTAAGGAAATCAACGATAAATGATATGGTGTCTTGTATTGTTACCAAAAGACTCACGAGAAGAAAGCGTGTCAGATCTAAATGCCGAAAGCTGCAAAATATATTTTTTATAGCATACATATATTCGTTTGCTGATGACAGAGAGAAAATTGCCTCTTGGCAAGAGAAGTCTCTACACGGAAGGCATCGCTACGACTTACAGCAATCATATGTCGACAAAACTGCGTCGAACGGCTGGCTGCGGCGTGGAGACCTTTTCCAGAGACCAGAAGCATTATGATGGCAATCCAGGATCAAGTAATGATACACGAAATTACCGGGAAACATATAATACGTACACCAAACCTTCATTAGATACCTGTAGACATTGCCATCGAGTCCTGAAACTATTCAACACATAACATCCGCTGTAGATTACTGTGTCTAAATAAGGTAGTTTTTCGGACCAATGAAATCTCCATAGAAATTAAGGTAAGATATGAGTTTACAATTTATTATTTTCAGTTAATGTTTACGTGCATTATTAATTATTTATATCTTTAGGTTTTGTGTGCTCTTAGTTTCTTGGCCATGGATCTTGCCAGCGCATTGTAGTCTCTCTTGCACTTGCCCAAAACTGTGAGTCGTTGCGTTGCACAGGTTGTGGGTGCTGATCATCCTGAGTAATGGCAAAGGGGCAATATTTACAAACGCAACAAGACAGGATATATATATTTTATATATATATAAAATATATATATATATATATATATATATATATATATATATATATATATATATATATATATATATATATATATATATATATATATATATATTTTATATAAGATACTTAAATATAAAAATTTATAAATCTAGCATAATTGCAACCAGTGCCGACCGAGCTTCAAAGTTTAGTAAAAAACGTTTTTTTATCCTAAAGTTTCAGTCCGCTATAAATTCACTATAAATGCAATGAGTGAATAGAGAATAAAGTGAATAAAATTAAATAATAAATTAGATGAACTTTAATCTTTAATTAAAAACATAAAGAAATAAGAATCATTCAGGATAACTTCTTTTTAGAGTAGTTTTTTACAGTCTGGATACAATTTTCGATGTTCCTGGACACAGCGCAGCAAGAACTGTTTTTGTTCTTCTTCAGCCGTGATAAGTCCGTCAAAATCTTGCATTAATTTAACAGCCCTTTCAGCAGTATCATTTACAACTCTCAAATAACTTATTCTTCTTTTAGCCTCCAGAAAAGCAGCATTGTTATTCCAAGAAGATACATCTTCCTTTAGAAAACTGTCGTCGATCTGCAGTCGTGATAAAAATTGTTTGCTCTTTTCCGATACAAAATCATCCAGTGCTTTGTCTAAAAAAAAAGAAAAATAAGTTAAATAACAAATAAAAATCAACAACAATTTTGAAAATAAATAAATAAGTATTGGACATTGAAATTGAAATCCAACAAACAGTCAATTTAACTTACTAAACAACTTTTGAGTCAGTTCTTCCTTTGACGGGTCATAGCGTTTGCTAAAACCCGAGATTTTGTCCCTGTTGAATTTGGCAATCATCTTTTCTTAGTTTGGTTGTCAACTTCATCATCAAATAGTGGTAGAATGACTGTCTCTTCACATAAATACCACAAGTGATGGCTGAACTTGCTTATAGAAGCTTTAGAAATTGTTGCGTCAACTTTTTCATACTCTTTTAACATCTTCAAGAAGCGCCAATCTTGATTAGGTGCTGTGGGCGCCACTGTACATGCGAGCCAAGATTTAACATACAATATTACGAGAAATAAGCAAACATCTTGTAGAGCCTTTTTGTCCTTCGCAGTTACTCTGCATTGTGACTGAAGTAACATATTTTTAAAAAATAGATCGCTCTCGCCATCCAGCGTGCCAGATGTATAGCTCCGGGGGGCCTTAGTTTTAATTTTTCCTCTGTGTCCTCCTAAAAATATTAGCACAGTTCGACCAATTCGCGGTAATCATCTCTTACAAAACCTTTATCTAATTCTGCCTTATAAAATAGTAACAACACTTGAATGCCTGTCTCGGCAACCCGTGCTTTTACGAAATTAAGAGATGGTTCAATTTTAGTACCATCAATGTTTTTCCAATTTTCTTGGAACATTTTGAACATCGGAAAATCTGGGATACTATTAATTTGCTTAATCTTGGTTTCGAAGACTGTTTTTAGGACTAATTCATAAACATGATGACGACAGGTGAAAAGCAACAATTCTCTTCCTAAAGTTTGCTCCAAAATAGCACAAGCTCCATTGAAACGGCCCATATTTGAAGCTGTTGTATCGCAGCACATTATTTGCACTTTATCATAAAGGTTCCAGTCAAAGAGAGCTGCTTCAGCCTTCGCTTGATGTTTTCCAGAAGAACTTTCTAGTTTCGGCACTGCAAGAAGCTGATCTCTATCGTCAAATGAAGCTATAACTGGCAAGCGTTCTTCTTTGAACTTAGTACATCCAACCCCGGTAATAGTTTTCCATCCCAATGGACTGTGACTATGTCGGGTACATTGTTTTGGAAGTTACATTTTATTGCTTCTGCTCTTGATTTTCTAGTTTCAGTACGAATTCGCTGAATCGAGGATTTGTTAATACAGAAATCGCGCTTTAAGAATGTAAACGGAATCTCTAATGCTTAACTGGCATCGATCTAAAGCTGCAACTAGTTTAGGTGTTATAAGATTCTTTCTACCTTTTTGAACTTTGTTCATGGCAGGGAACGTCCGGCAAGCTGAGTTCAGAATTCAAGATCTGTTCTTCATCTGAATCTTCTACACTGTCTAAGTTATTTGTGGTGGAAGTAGATGCAACAGGTAGTGATTCTCTTTGTCTTACAATCCTTTCCTCTTCTTCCAACCGTCGCTGTCTAGATCTTTGTTCTTTTTCCGCCAATTTTTTGTCTACACCA